>QLTV01000981.1:1948404-1991710 GCA_003457575.1 Thermophis baileyi
ATGTTATTGAAAGCCTTCTGTGCATCTAAGGAGTAGTCCAAGTTGTTTTCCTGGATGAGCTTCGTAATATTCCAACGTATTTAAAACAATTCTCATATTATCCCTTATCTGCCTCTTAGGTAGAAAACCATTTTGGTCTGTATGAATAAATTCACTCAATAGTCTCTTCAGCCGTCCTGCCATGATTGAAGCAAAAATCTTATAATCAACATTCAATAAAGAAATTGGTCTATAATTCCATATTTGTTGTAAATCCAAATCTTTGGGTATAAGAGTTATATATGCTTCTGTCCATGAATCTGGGATTTTAGCCTTTAGTAAAACTTCATTAAACATTTCTAGCATAGTTTCACTCAATATGTCTTGTAGTGTTTTATAAAATTCTGCCGGTAGTCCATCTGGTCCTGGTGTTTTGCCATTCTTCTGTGCTTTAATTCCTTCTATTAACTCCATCATTGATATTCTTTCCTCTAAGTTCTTTTTAATATTTTCTGGAATCTTTGGTATATTAGCTTTCTCCAAATAATCTCTTATTTTGTCTTCCTTTACATTTTCTTGTTTATATAATTGTCCATAGTAGTTCTCTACTATTTTCTTTTTTTCATTATTTTGATAGTGTAAATTTCCTTCTGGATCTATCAGATGATTTATTAATTTCTTTTCTCTTTCCTTCTTAATTTTATAAGCCAACCAGCATCCTGGCTTATTTGCATTTTCAAAGAAGTTCTGTTTTGTCTGTTTTAATAATATTTATTTTAATAATATTTATTTTATGCTTCTGTAAGTCCATTTTATTTTTAATTATCTTATTTTGTGGATATTTTTGTAATTCTTTTTCTAATCTTTTATATTCCTCTTCCATCTCTTTTTGTTTTTGTCTCCTTTGTATCTTCTGTTTTCCACAGTATGTCATAACTAATCCTCTAGTATATGCTTTACAAGTGTCCCATAAGTTTTGCAAAGAGGTATCTTTTTTCTTGTTTTCTTTAAAGAAGAAGGTTAGACACTTGGTCAGAAATTGATATCCTTTCCTTATATCTCTCACTCTTCTGGCACTTGTTTCAAAATCACAATCTCTTTCGTCTTGTGTTTTATGGTAGTATTCCTTGCCATCTGTAGAATCTGGTTTCTCACTGCTTTTTTCATAAATCTAACATGTACTTCTCTTGGTAGATTATGTCTCATAGCATATCTTGTGTGCACTCTAAATATTTCATCAATCTCATTCAAAATCTTCTCTTTACTTTCCATCAATGGTTCTGCCAGAATTTCCGCAATCACTTCTGGCAAATTTTCTCCTTTTTCTTCTTCAATATTTTGAAAACGAAGATAATAGTCAGCTCTATCAATCTCAGTTGTTATAATTGCTCTCTCATGATTTCTCTCTGTAATCGTTGTATTCAATTTTATGTATTCTATTTTTTTCTCCATATGATCACTCCTTTTCCCTACTTTATCATTTGTTTTTTTTAACATCCTCTTTCACCTCTTTCAAATCTTGATGTATTGCGTGTAACATACTCTTTAATTCAAGATTCATCTTTTCTTGCTGTGCTGTTGCCTCTGACATCTTCTGTGCTGTAGGGCTCGCTGTTGTCGATGGATGTAGGGTTGTCTCCTTACCCATTTTCTACTCCGTGTTTGTAATCCAAATTGATCAATATCAATTATCCTCCAGTTAAAAATCAAAGCCAAAAAAGAAAATTAATAAATAAAAAAGCAAATAACCCAAATAAGATCCAGCGGGAAAAATATCACCTTAAAAAAAAAGAAGACAAAAAGCAAAAAACCACCACAATCTTCAGGTTCTTGGTACCTCAATCTATTCAATATGATCACCAACACCAAAAATGCAATAAAAACAAACAAACAAAAAATACCAATTTATCCAAATATATCCAATATAAAAAATGGGAAACAAAAAAGATTACAATCAAAAAGGACCAAAAAGAAAACCAATCCAGAAAGGTAAAAACAAAATCAGCCACTTCTTATAATATATCTCAGGTTTTTACTTTGAAGTTACTTCAATACAGTTTCTTAATCTAAAAACCAAAACAAAAGCTTCTGAACATCTGTTATTTTGATTCACTGGCACTGTCCAAGGTCATGTTATTTTCCTTCTTTCTCCATTAGGTGGAAGTGTTGTATTACAAAAAACTCCATATATTTACTTTCTTTACTTTTTTTTTCTTCAATAGTACTCAATTAAAATAGAAAATATATGGAATATAAAAATCAAGAAATTCCAATCTTGCTTTCCAACTTATTCATGCAAATTTTCATTTAACAGCCTTTTCAGTTTTTAATTTTTCTGCTTTCTAGTTGTCCGCCGCTGTTTAATGTGAGGTGGAAGCCATTTTTCCGCCCCGCCTCACCTTCTTTCAAACTTTTTTCCAAATTTGCTTCCTTAAAGGAGATCAATTTTAAAAATAGTTTTCTTGCTTACAGGACAAAAAAAAATAGGTTTCTCACCCAGATGCTTCACTCCGCTGTTACTTAGTCTTTTAGCATGGTCTTCCCAGCTTTTGACAGCTCGCTCTGGCTGTCCTCCACACCTCCCGGTCCGGAGCTTTCCTCTGGCGTTTTGGGGAAATTGCGCTTTTCCCCTACACGCCAGCCCGTGCTCCGGTTCTTCACTGGCCCTCCAGGTCAGTTTCGGATCACAGAGATCCCCTACGACGGTGGGATTCAGTGCTTATTTCGGAGCCCCGAAATTCGCGCTGTGGCACTGAGCTCAGACCATGCCCCCCTTCGGTTAGGTGATTATTTAGAGCAAGTCCTTGAAAAGAGGGGTGCAGGGAGGCTGGGTGAGGCGAGGAGGAACTGGGAGGGGAGGGACGAGGAGAGGCCAGGCGAGGAGAGGTGCCCTTCGATGTGAGTGACGTTGAGTTGGCCACGCCCACCATCACATGACCACCCAGCCACGCCTACCCAGCCGGTCATTAGGGCAGAGAACCAGTTGTTAAATTATTAACAATCCCACCACTGATTTAAAGTAACAAGTTTTATTCCTGTGCTGTGCTGTGCTGTGCTATTCTATTCTATTCTATACAGAAAAACAAGGAATAGAATACACAAAATTATAAAAGAATAAAAAAGCTAAAAAAGGAAATATAAAAGACATATATAGTTATATATTCAGTTATATATTTATAACTAAAGCCATGATTCATTACAGTCATCCATATTAATATGATCTGTATTAATCAGTCTACAAAACTATTATAGTTGGAGCCATATTTTTGTCTCTGTTCTGGTAATAGTGTCATGTTACAGAAATAAAGAGTATTGAAACTAAAGACAGTGATATAATTTTGGGAGTAGGCTAAAGAGATGAGCTAGATGACCTTACACCAAGCATTTTATTTTTTTAGCTGACTTGTCTGCTGTCTACAATAACTGGTTACAACATATAATATAAATAATAAAATCTACCAATTAAAATTACTGAAAGCAGTAACATTGGAAAAGGCTTGTACCCAAATGTACTCTACTTTTAAATGTATTAAGCACCTCGTAAACAAACACCTATTTTTATGGGCAGCATATGAGCACAACTCATACATTTACTTTTTGCAAAAGAGGATGTTAGAATTCCTGAACCTCAATGGCCAGGAAAAAAGTTTGAAACCAATTGTTAAGAAGGGGTAGAAATACTGTTGCAACTATGGCAACTTTATGACCTGTGGACTTAAACTCCCAGAATTCCTGAGCCAGCATGGAACACATTGGAAAGTTTGCTTCTAACAAGGAAGGATTTAAAAAAATGTTTTTCTTCACCACTATTATATCTGCTGAAAACTATATGAGGTTGTTATTCTTGGTGATGTGAGGACTGACACAATCTAATAGGATTGTGGAAGTCCTCTTGGGGACTTCAGCAAAAAACTGTGAAGACTTTATTTTGTTTGTTTTCACAGTGAGATAGATGGCCCCCTTTAGCAATGCTTATGGGAAGGAAAGCAAAGCATCTAAGAGCCGTGGTGGCAGTTAGAATGCAGTACTGCAGGCTAACTCACTGCTCACTCCAGGAATTCGATTATTTATTTATTTATTTATTTATTTATTTATTATCCACCTTGATGTGAACGAACTCAAAATAATATGGTGACTACCCTACAGCCTCTTTCTTCTTACACCCTAGCCTTTATCTGTGGATTGGAACATAGATACTCCACATTTAACAACTGTCCTGTTTACAACTGTTCAAACTTACAATAATGCTGAAAAAGTAACTTTAGAAATCAAAATTATCATATTAAGTTTGTATTTATTGTGTGCTCGTGTATTATTGCGGTTGAAACTGAAGTAGTCATTGACAGGTAGGACGTTGTAGCAGACAAGTTTGTGTACTACGCTTAGGTCAGACGGTAGGTGGCGTAGTTCTAGGTTGTCCAAGCCCAAAATTTCAAGCCTGGTGGCATAAGGTATTCTATTGTGAGCAGAGGAGTGGAATGGAGTACTCTTCTCGTGAAATATCTCTGGACTCGCTCAATTGTATTAATGTACGATATACAGTGTGGATTCCAGGCAGACGAGCTGTATTCGAGAATTGGTCTGGCAAAGTTTTTGTATGCCCTAGTTTGCAGTACAATTCTGAATGGATTCTGAATGGCTCAAGATTGATTCAGCCTTTTATCCTTCTGAGGTTGGTTAAATGAGGACCCAGATTGCTGGGGGCAATATGCTGGTTCTGTAAACCATTTAGAGAGGGCTGTAAAACATCATGAAGTGGTATATAAGTCCAAATGCTATTGCTAAGTGCTATCTGCTTGTCCTATGTGATTGGATCTTTCTTCAATTATATTTGAAAGAAACAATGATAGTATGGGCCAAAAACTTTGGATATACTATAGAGTTAGATAAATGGCAGAAATTGTGGGTCAGAAATTATAAATTAACAATGTCAACTGCCTATAAGGAAAACCTATATAAAATGTTTTATAGGTGGCACTTACCACCAGCAAGACTGGCAAAGATGTTTGAAAACATGTCCGCCAAATGTTGGAAATGTAATCAGATACCGGGTTCATATTATATGTGGTGGACATGTCCAAAGGCAAAAAAATATTGGACAAAAATACACACATGTTTAGAAAAAATGACAAAGCAACATACTGATTTTAAACCAGAAATATTTTTGCTGTATATTTTATCAGAACAGTATAATAAAGGGAATACATATCTAATTTTACATGTGTTAACAGCAGCGAGAATTGTTTTTGCACAACAGTGGAAAAACTAAGAGATCACTTCAGATGAAAGTGTTACAAAAAATATTAGAATGTGCAGAGATGGACAGATTAACACTAAAAATAAAGAAGAAGGAAGAAACAATACTTTTTAACATGGGACTTGTTTTATCAATGTTTGTTTTATCTGTTATTAATTAACAGAAACAGAGTTTAGAAACAAAAGATTAAGAGAATGATTTATAAAGGTTTTCTAGTATGGATAAGCTAATAATCTGTATCTATATCATCTATATCTATATCTAATCTATATCTGTCTGTCTGTCTGTCTGTCTGTCTGTCTGTCTGTCTGTCTGTCTGTCTGTCTGTCTGTCTGTTTTGAGGATGTGACAGGGTGCTTGAGGCCACAACACAAGAATACCAATGAGTATTATGTTTTTCAAATGAGACACCTATATATAAACAATCTATGGCAGGCCTTTCAAACTGGAGGCCTGCGGGCTGGATACGTCATGCACAGGCCACGCCCACCCTGCAAAGGCAAAAAACACTGCAATATGTCACAATGCGGCCCGTGATGCAATCGAGTTTGATACCCGTGATCTATGGTGACAGTTTTTTTTATCTCTTTCTTGCCCTTTTTGGTATTAGGACAAGAAGCTTGCATCTTTTGAGAAGGTGGATCAATCTGCATCGGTCCATTGCTTTATTAACCATTACTGTATCCCTTTTATGAGAATTAGAAATACCACACACATTTAACACTTTCCTCAATCAGGAGAGATACCATCTGTTTTGAAAGTGATGGTGATATATTTTCCAGTAGCTCTGTCTGTTTTCACTTTCAGCCACAATGAACTGAGCAAGAAGATCTAAAAATAGAGTGTAACTCTGACTGCTATAACTATTATTTGAAGACTAATTCCACAGAGAAGTCATATGGAATAATTATTTAACTGTTTGTTTAGACTTTCCTAGAAAGGTTAAGAAAGAAACTAGCTGTAAAACCCTGCTCTTCATACTTGTGCCTCAACATTAGACACAAGTACTTAAGTCAGGATTTGTGTTCGAAGTTGATGGACTTCGAACATCATGTGTTCTGCAGACACTTTCATCATGTCTCCTGCAGACACTTATTGCTAGAACATCCTATTTCTGTTATGTTTTTAATTTTATAGCATCTACATAATTCATAAGGCTAAAAATGAATGGATTCTATGCTCCCATGCTCTCATTTTCAGTGAAGGTGATTTTCCCAGTATGCCCCAAAACCTTGGGTTACAATGTTGCAATGGATGAGTGTTAAAATTACTTGAATTTGGAAATCCATAATCTTATGTGCAATACAGAGAAAATCTATTGACCTGTTGTAATGCTTCTCCCAAAGGTTAAGCAAAATCTGTCTTTGTCCTTTCCATTCTGATTTCCAATGAATAAGGCATAACTATTTTATTTGTGGCACTAGAAAACCATTCTGAAATGAAGCTCCTACTAAAATATGCATGATTAATTGGATTCATTAAATTTCAAAATAGAGCAAATGAAATAAATGAGTCACTCTGCTATAAAAGCCATCCCTTGATTCCTGTGTGCTCATTTCATAATGCTTTGTGTATCCATGTGCATTTACAATATTATGGACAACTTTTTTAAAAAAAGCAAGTCAAGGAAAGGAAGATTGGCTTCAGTCCTCTGATTTTTTGTTGTTTGACTTTCAAAAAGTTGGCAATTATAAACAATCTCCATTAACAATACTTGATTCACTGATTCCTTAAGCCAAACCAAGGCAATTTTCAATTTATTCCAAGCATGTTGCTCTGGTAAAGAATGAAGTCATCTTCAGCACTGCCTCCATAAAAAGAATTGCTTTCCTAAAAAAAATTAAAAAGAGGGCTATACATTTTTAAGGGCATATACTAATTAGAAATTATTATTTTTGTTTCATTATAGAAAGCAGAACACTTGAGTCACAATTAGCAACATAGCAACTTTTATTCCAGAAGAACTATGAAGTCAGTAAGAAATAAAGACAAAACATGAGCCATCAACACAACAATAGCCAAAATGACTAACTCTGTTACCATACCATTTTTCCAGCCCTGTTTACCTCTGGCTTACCAATCACTGAAGGGAAAGCTGCTCTCTTATGGGCCACTGTGGCCCAAACTCTGTTGTTATAGTTCCTAATTGCTAGCATATTATTTATTTATTGTCTTCTTCAAGCCCCAAAGACCTCCTATTCATGTATTATTTATTCATGTCTTCTTTGAACTCAAAGGACCACCTATTACAATTATTAATTTATTTATTGCAAATGCTTTTATGCCACTTTAGTGAAACAAATCTAGAAGAGGGTTGGGGAATTGGCTTCAAGAATGGAAGTGCATCAAGTTATTTATTGATTTTCTTATTTGTCAATCCATGAGCTGTTTGATGCATTGATCAAGATGCACCAAGTTTTGTTTGCACATTCTTAGGGATGAATGCTGCAGATTTTACTTTCAGCAGCACATGCAAGTATTGGGTGGGAGTAGAAAAGGACAGTGAAGTACTGAACCCTTAAAAATGATGCAAATTCTGCCTAGAGTGTTTTCATAATGAGAAGTTATGTTCTGTGTGATTTTCTGATATCTGAACCTTCTGCCATAGTGGTGGCATACAATTTTGCTACACTTTTAGAAGCTTAGAAAAGTGGCATGGAGACACTCAACAGTTTTCCTTCTCATAACTGGGCATTTGGTCATTAGCTATATAGTACCTTCAATGCAGCCACATTTTGCGAGGGCGTCCATAATATGCTCTCAATATTCCAGATGTGACCACTGACCAGGAACATAAATGCAACATGTCTGCCCCATTTCAAAGTATAAGCTTTTGATGTAAACAATTAAAATGAAAATATTTTAATCATTAAATTTAATCATTTAATCATATAAAATTAATGGTTTGGAGTAATATTTTTAACATTAACATTTTAACATTTAATTTGCTTCCAAGTTTTTAAAACAAAGATCCACAACTTTTTCTGGATTTAAGCTATTGCCTGAGCAATAGACTCACATGGAATTTTAAGGTTTCCTTGAGATTTTAGCACACTAATTCTTTAATTATAATGAATTTGCCTTTTTTTTTGTAAGGGATTACTTTTCATCCAAGACTGTGAGGTCTAGTAACTTCAGGGCAAAGTAAGCCATTTTGCCTCTTTATGCTACTGTCTTCTCCTCTTGCTTCCTAAAAGGGAAGAATAGGCTTTTTTGTTAGGGTCTAACCGTAACACCACCCTATCTGGGTGAAATATGCATAAGTCCTGACGGACTGATAGGGCCGCCAACTCTGAAATCCTCTGAGCGGAGGTAATAGCCACCAAGAACGCCACCTTGCAAGTCAGGAATCGCAGGCTGGCTGACCTTAAAGGTTCATATGGAGGGCCTGTGAAAGAATTCAGGACTCTGGAAAGGTTCCAAGTTGGGTATCTATGTACAGTAGAAGGACAGAGATTGGCCCCTCTGAGAAAACGACGAATCGTAGGATATCCTGACAGGGAGTCAAGTGAACCGCATCTAAGGACCGAAGACAGTGCCGCCACCTGTCTCCGGAGAGTGTTGGCCGATAAACCTTTGTCCATGCCATCCTGCAGGAAGTCCAGTATCTGAGGAATGGACGGTCGCAGAGGTGGGCAACCTGAGGAAGCACACCAGGCACAGAACGTCTTCCAGGTAGCTGAATAGATGTGCTGAGTCGAAGGTCTGCGAGATGCCTGGATAGTTCTTATAACTCTAGTGGAAAATTTGCTCTCCCTCAAAGTGTTCCACTCAATCGCCAGGCGGTCAGTCGGAACCACTGGAAATCCGGATGAACAAGTGATCCCTGGCTGAGAGCTCCCTCGCAATAAGGAATCCTCCAGGGCCTCTGCATGGATAACGCCACTAGGTCGGCAAACCACGGCCTCCTGGGCCAATGAGGTGCCAGAAGCAGAAGCTCCGCCTTCTCTTCCAGCAGTTTCCTGATGACCCTGGGTATCAGAGGCAGAGGAGGAAATGCGTATAGAAGACCTGGAGACCATCTGCTGCGCAGAGCGTCGATTCTCTCCGCTCCCGGAGTTCGGAATCTGGAGTAGAACCTCTGAAGTTGGGCATTTTCCGGGCTGGCGAATAGATCGACCGCGGGAAGGCCATATCGGCTGACTAGCTGTTGAAAGATGGACCTGTGCAGGTGCCACTCCGCATGATCTATGGTCGCCTTGCTCAGTCAGTCCGCCTGCACGTTGACTCCACCTGAGATATGGTCTGCTGATATCGATAGCAGGTGACGCTCCGCCCATAGGCCCAGGCCCTGCGCTACTAGCATGAGGGACCAAGATCTGGTGCCCCCTGCCTGTTTATGTGGGCTTTCATGGCCACATTGTCTGTGAGCACCAACACGTGCTTGCCGGCCACTAAGGTCTGCAGTTTGCGGAGGGCTAGATGAACTGTTCGTAACTCTAGCCAGTTGATGTTGCGGAGACGGTCGGAAAGAGACCATTGGCCTTGGACCATGAGGTTCTGGGAGTGCGCTTCCCAGCCAAAGAGACTGGCGTCTGTGGTGACCACCAGCCGGCGAGGCTCCTGGAAAAGGCAGCCCTTAGAAATGTTCTGAGACTTCCACCAATTCAGGGAACGGAGAACCCCCATTGGAACTAAAACTTTGGCCTGAGAACTTCCCCGGCCCGCCCTCTGAAAGGGCAAGAGGAACCATTGGAGGTCTCTCGAATGCAGTCGGGCCCAAGGGGCGATACCAATGCAAGAAATCATCTTGCCTAGAAGAGAAGAAAGGAGAGCTAGGGGAACCTTGCGCTGAAGTTGAACCTGAGCTGACAACTCCCTGAGGCTGTCCTGGAGATCTGGAGATAAAAACACCCTATCCTACAGGGAATCAATGACTGCCCCAAGATGTAAAATGCGAGTAGATGGTGATAAACAGCTCTTTCCCCTGTTAATGGAGAACCCGTGTTGCTCGAGAGTCTCTATGGTTACCTGAATATTCTCCCTCGCTTGGAGCAGAGAGGAGGCCTGGATTAAGATATCATCCAGGTAACACTGAACCCGGATGGGCCTAGCCCTGAGAAGAGCTGCTACCGCTGCCATAACTTTGGTAAAAACTCTGGGAGCAGATGAAAGGCTGAATGGGTGAGCCTGGTACTGATAGTGAACCCCTGCATAACAAAATCTCAGGTACTGTTGATGTGCTGGATGAATAGGAATATGCAGGTAGGCCTCCATTAAGTCAATTGAGGCAAGGAAGTCACCCTGCCGTACGCTTCCAAGTATAGATTGCAACGAATGCATTTTGAACCACCTATAACGAAGATGGCGTTTCAGACACTTGAGGTCGAGAATCGCTTTCCACCCACCCAAGGTTTTGGGAACTATGAACAAAATAGAGTAGAATCCCTGCCCTAGCTGATCCTTCAGTACCCGTCGAATAGCCCAAATATCCAGGAAGTGCTGGATGGTAGCATCCATCAGCTCTCTCTTACAATGGACCTTAGAGAGGGGGCATATAAAAAAAAACTCGGGGGGGGGGAGGACAGAAATTCTAGGGATAGACCAGATCTCACCGTCTCCCTGACCCAAGCATCCGATGTAATTTCCTCCCACCGATCAGCAAAAAGAGCCAGCCGACCCGCAATGGGAGGAGGAGACAATTTACTTGGAGCGACGATAGGAGCGACTTCCCCTCGAAAGGGCCACTTGAACTGTCTGCTTCTGCCTGACCTATCCTGAAACTGTCTAGGCCTGGCCTCATACTGACCTGGATCCCTGAAGAAACCTGCGGTTTGTTCTGGAGCTCTAAATGGCCTTCGAGGATAGGGACTGGAACAGAAACCACCCTTATGAGTAAAGGAAGGTAATACTTTCCGCTTGTCCCTGGACTCCACCAGGATGGGGTCCAGGGCTTCCCCAAATAGTGAACGACCATTGAAAGGTGCTGAGGCCAAACGCCACTTGTGACGGGTGTCAGCCTGCCACTGGCGCAACCAGTGCATATGACGAGCCACAACTGTTGAACCGATGGCTTTTGATGCGAATCTGGCTGAATGAAGCATGGCATCCGCTGAAAATTGGGCCGCCACCATGAGTTTATTTATGTCCTGATGGCCTCGGGTCTCGGTCAGTGGAAGACGCTCCCTGAGTTGTCGGAGCCATACTAGTGACGTCCTAGCAAAGAAGTAGTGGATGCCCTCACCGCCCAGGCAGCCGCCTGGTGAGATTTTTTCAACGCTTGGTCCATCCGTCTATCCTCTGGCTTTAGAAGCTCCTGGGGATCACCCGGCATTGTCGAAGAGGAATGTAGAGCTGCCACAGGGGCATCCACGGAAGGTGTTTGTAAAATATGAGCCAGGTCCTGAGCGATGTTTTAAAATCTCCTGTCTGCCACAGATGGAAGGGGACCCGACCCTGGAACTGACCACTGCCTCTGCACTACATCTGTGAAGAGTTTAGGGGCTGAGATAACTTCCGCCTCTGTGGTGTGTTCCGCGAAAAGAGGGTCCTCTGAAGAAACCTCGGGGAACCAAAGTATCCCCTAGACTGACCGAATTCTTGGCCTTGAATAGAAGAGATTTGAAGAGTCCAGGCCAAAAAAGTCCTGTAAAGGACGGTTGGTCAGGAGTTAACCCTTTGTCCTCTGACAAATCAATGTCCTCTGGGCTCGCCATACTCTGAATCTTGCGACTGGCTTCTCACAGAGTGAGAAATAGAACCTTCCTCGGTGTACTCATGGTGCTCCCCCCGGAAGGGAATAGCATAGTCCTTGCTCCTTTGGTAGGGAGGATCTGAAGCTACAGAAGCCAGCCTGCTATGTTGGTAAAGAGCCGCTTCTACCCCTTGCTTGATAGCGTTGGTTATAATTCTCTGCATGTGATCAGAGGCCAGAAAAGCTGCCTGGTCATCGGGTCTAAGCCCAGCAGCAGTGGGAGTAAAGGTAGCAGACGGTCCAGGGGCCAGAGAACCCCTAGACACTCCCACTGATGAACCCTCCTGAAGATCTTCCCACAGAGCCTCTGAGTGGAGCGAAAGGTTAGAGCCATCTAGGGCCATCAGTAATATTCACTGCTACACTTGGCTCTGCAGCAACAGCTAGATCCTCGCTCTGAGGACGTTGCCTAGCTGGCCCCTTGCCCAGAGACTGGGCGCAAATCTTCTCCAAGACCCTATCCATTCTGCGCTCCTGCCTTTCTGCAGCCTTTGAGTGCCTAGTAGAAGGGGCCCCGTCCTTAGAGGCTGGGGGTGCCTGGGCAGCTGGTTTCGTTCTGGAACGCCCCTTGGACTTGGAGGCCTTCTTGCCCTTGTCCTGTCTGGAGTGCTTGTCTGCCATACTCTATAGAGGATCTGTGACCAGACAGACTCCTGGATCCAATGAGGTAGCTCCCATGGGCTTGAAATTTGTGGACCCGGAGGCACTGAAGGGCCCTCAGCCAGGAGACCGGAGAGACCCCCTGAAGGGGGGGAGGGAGGGGGAAACCCCCACTGAAACACCCCTGAGAGGGGTTGGGGTCTGGCGCTAGAAACCCCCTGCAACTGCAGCCCAAAACGAGGCTTGATTCTGCTCTGTTCCTGCAAAATGCAAAAACAAAATGGCCACCATCAGAAAGTGAATCCAAAATGGCGTCCATTCGCGCCTAGTGACGAGTATTCAAAATGGCCACCACACTCACAAAATGGGTCTGAGACTCCTTCCGGATCTCCGTCGCTCGAGCGCGAGGCTCCTGCAACTCTGCATTGGCTATTTAAGCGGCAAGAGGCTCGATAATTCAAAAGGCACCCTGTATGCTGCTGTCGCTCGAGCGCAAGGCTCCTGCGACCCTGTGTGAGGTTGTTAAAGCAGCAGATCAAAATGGCGACAATCGGGACGAGCCCGTCTAGTCGCTAGAGCCAACAAGCCAGAAAAATGGAGCTGAAACTCCTTGCCACTAGATTTAAAGATACACAACCTCCGAAATCGGCCCACGGATTTCTTCTTGGAGCGCGAATCCCGTGGCAGACAAAGAGGCAAGACCCTATTTTGTACCATGCCACCATCCGGCCATACTGGCTGGAGCCGAGGCTCCGTGCAGCCACCCACAAAGCGATAAAGCCCTAAGGCACACTATCAGCTGGGGAACACTTACTCAGTAATTCAGGTATCTTGAAAATCTATGAAGAAATCCAATGAAGAAATCCAATGAAGAATTAGGTTGGAAGAAGAATCCCAGAATGGGAGAAAACCTTGACACATCTGTCCAGTCTGAGGACTGAGTCAAAGCTGGGGATCCCAGCAACAGAGGCGGAGCCTTTCAACTTACACAGACTCAGTCCTATAGGCTGAACAGACGAGGTCAACCCATTCCTGGATGCTAGCTCCACCTACTATGGAGAATGGCTATATTCATTTGACATAGGCTAGGTGATCTACAGATTGATCAACTAACCTTACCCTAATATGTTACATATTGAGCTGTAAGCTGGGTTCATGCTTGTGTCTATCAGAATAATTGGACACATTTGATAAATGATGGCAGGTTTACAATGGGTAGGAGTATATGAACCTAGCCTTCATTAGCCTACTGAGGCATCTTGTATGGACCATTCTAGTGATATAAAATAATAGAAATAAGTGTGTGTGTGTGTGTGTGTGTGTGTGAGAGAGAGAGAGAGAGAGAGAGAGAGAGAGAGATTAAGTGGACTGAAGCCTTATATTCACAATACAAGATACCCAATAACTCGCTCTAACATTTTTCATGTTTCTTTAATGACAATGATATAATCTTTACTAAAATAGGAAGCCTGTACCTGGCACACGTCTGTGTGTCTCAATTGATTATGCTTTGATATATTTTCTCCATATTTAGTACAAAGAGCTGTCCTCCAATTGGGACAGTCCCATAACAGGTTCACTAAATAGTAACTTGTAGATCTTTCCTTTACATTGGACATCATTGCTATTCTTTCATATCAATACAAGAAAATGGGCACTGTGTTCAATGAATGAATTGAGAATGCAACTCAGCTATTGCACGCCAACAGCATAGAGACAGACTTTCTATGTCTTTAATACCAGTGTTGATAAAAAGCAAAAGGCATCAACTATCTTAATAGAATTTTTTATTGGCCAAGTGTGATTGGACACACAAGGAATTTGTCTTGGTGCATATGCTCTCAGTGTACATAAAAGAAACCCTCTCTCTGAAACCCTTTGGTCTGGAGAATATTGAAAATGATTATGAGTGAATCACTAAAATTACTGATTATTTGCAATAAGTTCTTTACTTCCATATTCCATCAAATTAGCTTCCATTTCTATAAAGCACCAAGAATCCAAAATAGTTACCGTACAATGTAATATTTTGGCCTTAATGTTGACATGAAATGATCTGAGTGTATTTTGTGACAAAAGTACAATATGTACATTTTAAGCCTGTCAATATGAATAATATGCACTGTATTTTAGCAAGACAGAAACATTCTTGAAAATTTTCATCTCTCCCTCTTATGAATGTTGGCTTGAGCATGTGATTTTTAAGCAGAACCTGTTGTTATTGCTGCTGAAAACAAGATGTGCCAGTGCAACATCTGAGCAGGTGACAAGGCTAAGATTTAATTCATATAAGCAAATGATAAGCAGAAGATTCTTGTTGTGACAGACACTAATTAATTTAATTCATTCACAATTTGGTGCCATTAAACTCCAGATAAAGCTCCTATTTCACTGCTAGGATATGGTTTAAAATTTGTTTGGTCCACATATCTTGTTCATAGAGACACTGCTAGGAAGGACAGAAGAGGAGCTAAGCTATTATCAAAGTTCTTCCAATCACAAAAGAGTCAGTTTTGCTAAAAATATAGTCAGTTAACCATGAAATGTGCTAAGTTGTTGGCCTTTCTAGACTTCTTCTATTGATATATTAATAAGGGAGTCCCATTAATGCTTGCTTGAAATCTGTTCACACATTTAAAGTATTTCTGGTGTTTTCGGTAAGTGTTAATCACAGTCCTCTGCACAGCATTTTAAAGAGTTTCATTTGTGAAAATGCATCATTCTTTATTTTATAAGGTAATTACTTAAACCCTTTGAAATAAAGCATGAACAAAATCAGGTCAGGAAAATTTCAAACTTTCATGTTTGTGACTTAATGGGATCCTTACTTCCTATGTTAATTATAAAATGTTAATGAACAGTTTTGATACAGTACATTGATAATTCAGTCAATACCTTAAAAGGTAAATGAGAAAGATATGGAATGTGCAGCAGCGGGAATGAGTTTGCTAAGAACTTTCCCAGGGGACCAGACTCAAGGCACTGGGCAATTCTAAGCTAGAGAAAGGAGGGGGGGAAAAGAGTTTCAGGGTAACCAACCTTCTAGACTGGGGTGTCAAACTCAGGCCCATGGGCCGGATGCGTCACACGCTGGCCACCCCCACCCAGTTTAGCAAAGGGGAAAAAAGTTGTGATATATCACGACATGTCGCGAGTTTGACACCCCTCCGTCTAGAATATATCTAGTAGCTTAGTAAGGTATAGCTTGAATTTGGCAAGATTCTATTAGGTGTAAGCAAATAAATGTTTGGACTTGTTTGGATCTGCTTTGACTTTGGGCTTGAGGCTGATAATTGTTACACTTAAACATTGCTCCATTCAGTTTTCCTGGGAAACATACAAAGCAGGAGACAAATATTGGCAATCTGATCTCTCAATAACTTTCAAAAGAAACAAGGCTCCTATATTTGTTTTGGTTGTGCTGGAGAGGATGGAATGTAGTCATCTGTCCCCAAACTATTTACAGGTAGTCCTTAACGTAATGGAGCCTGCTAATTAAAGTCATTGAGGTGTGACAGTCATTAAACTATTAAACAATTGTGTGACCAACTTTATTTTAACTTTTTTGTGGCGATTGTTAACCATGATGTTATGTGAATCTGCAGTCGTTAAGTAAACCAATTGTTTGTTATGAGGCATTTTTGCCAAAAATAAATTGCAGTCATATTACCATGGAATGCTGCAGACAGACAAATGCAGGCCAGTTGCTGAGTGCCCAAAATGCAACCACACGACCATGGGAGCAGCTTGTCACCAGTATCTTTTGGGGTGGGGGGTGGTCTGTTATAACTTCAGCATAAGTCAAAGACTAGTTGTACTGAAATTGCTCCTATTGTGGCTGTTAATAACTTTTCTCTTAGGAAGGCAGGGAAGTATGAAGAAAGTTATCTTCATCTTGTCTGCATTTTGATTCAAACTTTCCAGCCTGATTGTTTTTTGACGTTTCCTTCCTGAATTCAGAACTCTGAAAATAAGCTCAGTTCCTAATCACTCGATGGACATTTCTGTGTATTTTTTCCTGACAACAGTAAGAAAATGGTTTGATACAATCTTCTTCCAGGATGTTTTCTAACTTCCCAGTTTAATCTAAAGCTCTGGTTTTCCCTTAAAATCTTCCATCCAAACACTAACCAGGCTAAATCCTCTTAAGTTCCTAGACCAGACTAGGTCAGTTAGTAGTGGTCACTTGCTGAGTTATTCAAGTGGTATTAAATGTCCTTAGTTTTTGAGCCAATGCATCAATACCATGCTCTGAAGCCTTCCTTTGTTTCAAATGAAAAAGTGAGAGTGACTTGATATCATCAACGGGATGAAAAAAGTAACTTCAAATGCCTTTACAACAAATCATTCATATAGTAGAATCTTAGAGATGAAAGACCCATGTGCAGCTTTCATTATGTCAGTTTAAACTATCATGAATTCAGAATATATCTTTTTATCTTTCAGGATCCCAGGATCTATGTGACAATAGAAGGGTAGAAATATCTCCGAACAACTAGCCCAAACACCAGCTTTTACATGAGAAGGCAAAAGAAAAGAGGAAAGAAGATTAGATCAGAAATAATGGTTGTCTCAGGCATATTTCAAAAACTTTCCTTATACAATCTTTTAATCATCAGCCACAAATTAAAAAACATGTCCAAAATGATAACATAACCATAGTGTTAATTTATTTTTGGCATCTGGTATAACTACGGTAATATTCCCTATATTGGAAGTGCGTCAGAGTTTGAGCCTCTTGTAGATAACAGTTCTAAATCTCAAAATACTGAGTATCTTCCAACGACCAATGTTGTATATTTATTACTACCGGTACAATGAAGCATATACTGCATAACTACTAATATAATTATGCAGTAAGACAGGGTGAAGAGGGTGGATTTGATTTGATGGGGTAACTTTAATTTTAATCTATATATTGTCTATGGAACATTCCAAATGAATTTTACTCCATGTATAATATTGCCAAATATTAGAAAACTTCAAAATCTGTTTACCATTTGTTTCAAAGGGGGTAACACTGATCAAGTATTATTGACAAGGAAGAGTTGCTGAAAAGAATATTTTGCAACTTAAAATCAGTTATATTAAAGTATTTTCAGTAATTTCCTTTGATAATTTCCATATTCCTATCAGAGTCCATAGATACTCATAAGTCTGGCTAACAATATTGTAAAATTAGAAGTTGCAAGCCTGTGTGCATATTTGGAATTTCAAAGTACCACAGATGACTTGCTGAAATCTTTTTTATAATCTTGTACAGTAGAAGCTTAGCTTCAACATGCAAATTGTTCTCCTTCAAACTCAGTCAACTGATTCAGTATTCTTGTCTTCTATTTCTAGGAATTTTTTTAAGAGCCAAAAATGTAATTACAATCACAATCTTCTTTTCTGATTTCTCCCTCCCCTTCAAATACTATACTCTCCCAAGTTTCATCTGTAGAATTCCAACCATCCCATTGTTCTTTATAGTTTCCAATCATATCCTTGAATCTTTTACTCATCTTACTGGATTGCCCCAAGCTCTGCATTCTCTACTTCTTCCCAGTATGTGGTTTCTCCATGGCACTCCTCTTATCTCACTACCATCCACATGCCTCAGCACCTTACCAATCAATGGCAATGGGCTCTAACCTTTCTTGTCTTGGTTTCTTTCTGGTTGCCAAAATACTTTAAAATTAGGCTTTGGTAGCCAGTTGCCTATAATCTTGATGTCCTAAATGTACCTTTGGATCTGCTTCAAGCTGGCTGGAGACCAGTATTTCACACTGAAGTATTCCAACCTCTTCTAATTTTAAGATTCACATGGTGGAATTCAGTCCCTTGTGAGATACTACTTGCAACTAGTTATCTAAATAACATCAAACATTTTTAGAAGATTTTAAAATATTTTGTAATTTAAGAAGGCAAATATCTGCAGCAGAATCCAATACAGGATGAACATATACCGTATTTTTCAGACTATAAGACACACCAGTGTATAAGATGCACCAAGATTTCGAAGAGGTAAGTAAGAAAAAAAAAGTTTTTGCCCTCCCCCAGCAGCACTCTGCAGACCTCCCAAACCCGTTTTCGTGCGGGGCGGGGCTTCGGGAGGCCAAAAATGGCTGTATTCGGTGTATAAGACGCACCAACATTTCCACCCTCTTTTAGGGGAGGGGAAGTGCGTGTTATACTCTGAAAAATATGGTAGATTGTGCATGGGTCACAGGGAAAATGCCTTTAAAATACATTAGAATAGTATATTTCTGCTATATCTTTTGTATATCATATGTAATATTTATACCAGATATTACAATCTTTTTAAACCATTTGTGGTAACACTCTTATAATGGGTCTGAACATGCATGTTAAGAAAATTTCTACCTTTTTACTACTATCAAACTTGAATTATAATAAAATTGTTTTAATATGAGTTTCAACAGTGCTCTTGTTAAATTTAGGCATATTTTCAATATCTAATATTTAATCATGGGTGAATTACAGCAAAGGGCATGTTAAAGAGCATGGAGGTTATTAAGTTAACCTCATATTAAAGTTTATTTAGTTACACTGGAAAACCAAGAATAAATCACTGTTCAATTCTC
Organism: Thermophis baileyi; assembly: GCA_003457575.1. Classification (NCBI taxonomy): domain Eukaryota; kingdom Metazoa; phylum Chordata; class Lepidosauria; order Squamata; family Dipsadidae; genus Thermophis; species Thermophis baileyi. The sequence continues at coordinate 1,967,522 of QLTV01000981.1, forward strand.
ATTAATCCTTTACCTTATTCAATACTTTGAAAATAGTGAAAGTTTCACAATTTATTAAAAATGTGCAAACAATACAAGTGAGGAGACATATACTGTATAGAAAAGGGTTGGTCATTTAAATATTGTTCCCAGCAATTCTTCTGTAGAAGTGAGAAATCATAACAGTTAATCTATGAGGAACATTTCTGCAAGTTCTACAGAAATGAATAGAAAGCATACTAGAAAAAAAAAGTCAGGCTTCCTATATATTCAAGCCTGCATGGGCAAGAATGGCTGTGCCCATTTCTACAAGTAAGAAAATCTGGCATCTCTCCCTTCCACCAACCCATGACTCTGCTACCATATTTTAGATTACAATTCTCATAAATCAAATGGCTGATGGTCAGGGATTATGGGAGTTATAAACTAAACATTTGATGGCACTGGATTACATACTGCTATATTAGAATATCTGCAATGCTTTAAGGAGACAATGGAGACTAACTTTTCAACATTAACTGTAACATAAATTGTAACCAGATGAAAACAACAAAACATTGGATGGTACACAGCAACTAACTTACAACAAAATACTTTGGTTTAATTTGGAAAAAAATGAAATAGAGAAATATTTCATTAGAAGAAAAAAATCATCTCTAAATTAATTATGAGGATAGTTATGTTTCCTATGTCGTATATTTTCTGTATATCATTTGAATGCAAACTATATTCTTTTACCCCTCTATATTTCCTGCTGCACCTCAGTTAATAATTAACTTTTATTGGTGCTTTTTCTTATGCAATTGAAAACCAGTAGCATCCCTCTTTTAAGGCAACACCTTAATTACATACAAAATGTTCTTATGAACTTGCTTTATCCACAGTCTTCCCATTATGAATGGTCTTTCTTCTTGAGCAGTACACGGCAATAAAGATTTGATGAGTTGGGGAACATCTTGAAACTCTTCCTTAACTGCAACAACATCCATCAGGACAGTTGCACTTCAGCTGGACATTTTGGACTTAAAGTCTTTGCTCTCCATGTCGTCTTCTTGCATATAGACCAAGGCAGGCACAGAATCCAACACAACTAAGAGCCACACCTAGCAACAAAGCTAATGCATCACCCATATCTAAAGCTTCCACTACAGGTAGGCAAAAAAGCAACAAGAAAAATACCAAGAAGAGCTGTGAAGCATTCCTGGTGGTGGCCATGTTCCCAGTCATTACTGATCAGATGATCCTGAAGGAAATATTAAATACATAGAAATAACCAATCAGATGTATTTAAACACAAAAAGAAAGGAAAGCAAAGACTTTATGAGGGCTACTACATACTAGATAGAACCCACTTTCTGTAACATCAGCATAACAGCCTAGTCTAGGCCCTTTGGGAAAGGAGCTGAGTGTAGATGAAACATTTTATTGTGCAAGAAACAGAACGGGAGAAATGGGACCTGTAACCAATTGTTGCTTTACAGCAAGTTCTCACTTATTTCTCCAGAAAGCCAGCCAATTTCCCCACTCTATTACTCCATCCTAACTGGTTTACTACATTTTTAATATGCTGTATTTCATAACCATAAGCAATACTCAACTTCATTTGTAGTTTTTTAAAAATGTCTTTTTAGCATGTATTTTTTTCATTCATGGCAACCCTACTAACACTCTGGAAGCATCTGTGCTTTGCTGCTTCTTAAAGTCAGGGGCAGAATCTGGGAACACACATCTTGAGAGGTACATTCCAGCTGGGTCTGTTGCAAAGATGGGTGGTGTAGTTCCACCATATAAGCATTCTGCCATCAGAAAAAAGAGAAATTATTAAGTCACAGCAGAGGTGGTAAATAGAAGCCCTGCTTCTTCACTGTATATATTCCTGTGACCACCTGTTTTGAGCAACCAAAGTCATATTTGGATACAGCTGTTAAAATTTTCCTACTTTGTGCTGAGGCAAATATAAAAAATTATATGTATTTTAAGTGGTACGATAAGCTAGTTCTGTATATCCAAGCCTTCTTGCTATAGCAGAGTTCAGATACAATAATCTTTGGCTGATACAAAAGAGTGCATCAGAATATGCTGTAAATGCTCCTTCCCTATTCATATTCTCACAATTTACATTATACTTCCTACCTACCTACAACACTGGACAAGAATGATATAATGAATGTAGAAGGGGTAATTTTGACCATGAGTCCAAACCTTAGTATCTGCAACAGATGGCTGTCCAGCCTCTGCTGGAACACACCCAGTGAAGGGAAATCCACCAACTGACTCCATTGTCAATTTGCTTTCACTACTAGGTTTTTTTTTTTAAAATAGTCAGAATCTACCTTCCTCAAATTTTAGGGTTAAGAATAAGGAGTAAATCATAATTTTTCAGTGGACATATCTTTATAGTTTAAACATGCATAACACCACTGACAAAGCTAAAGTGCAGTTATCATACCTGAATCATGAAAGTAAATTAGAAGTAAAATGCTCCCTCTAGCCTTTTCCAAACCAGAATGTGTTATTACTACAAATACATTTGTTCAACTAAAATTAAAAAATAGCCTTTGTAAAATGAGAAATTGTTTTGTGCTGTTAAAATCTTAGTTATAAGCACTATAAGAAGAATTTAAGAAATCCATAAACTGATGATTTACCTGGTCAGATAATGAAATGTCTGCAAGCAAACAACCAAGCTCAGAGAGCATCAAGGACTCCACAAAGTGTCCAAAGACAACTGAAAAGTCGTAGAGAGGGAAGGAAAATATTGTAGAAGTCTGTCACTGAAATTTTTTAGGATGCAGTTCTATGGCTTCTGGGATGCAGCCTTAAAGACATACAATTAATATTCCATCCAAACTGAGAGCCAGCTTGATGTACTGGTGCTGGTCTAGAAGCCAGGAGATTGCAAGTTTTAGGCCTTCTTTAAGCAGGAAGCCAGCTGGTTGACATTGGACCAATCATTCTGTCTCAACTCAATCCACTTCACAGTTGGGATAAAAATTTAACAATAATCCTCAGTAACACACACACACACACACACACACACACACAGCTCTTAAGCACTTCTACCATTTAAACAGCGGTCAACTTCATCTAATATAGTCCATCATGTTCTTTTGCACACAGGATGAAAGGAAGGGTAAAAATGCCCCCAAGAGCTCAGCTTAGTGATTTATTAACACATTTTTCTTGGCAATGTACCAAAGTGGTTTCCCTTTACCGGATGGTATTAAACTTCATGATCTAACCTACAGCATGATTTTTCTTAGTACTCTCCCATCCCTAATACTACCATATTCATTCTGATTTGTTGACCCACAGAAAAGCGTAATAGTAATAGCAGTAAATCTTTTCTTCAGAAATGTGATATGTGGAAATATCTATTACCATTCCTATACTTAATAATAAATAAAAAAACCTGGAAAAAATATCTTGCCTCAGGGCTAGACATTGATAGTCTGAAAATGAAGCAAATAACTTATTGCAAGAACATAACCTAAATACTGAACTTAACATGCATGTTTTAATACATGTCTACATTTATTTACTATAGATCAGTGATTCTAGAACGCAAATCTGAAAAAAGCACAAGCCAATTACACAGTTGTGAACCAGAAATTCTGAAATGGACAAGCAAATTGCCAAGTGACCCTCAAATGCCCTGTATTAACACATGAATTAAATAATTCCTAAGATCATGAGCAAGCCTATTTTTGCTTAAACATAAAAAGTCATGCTTTATTTAAGCCACTTTATTTAAGCCACATTTGTCAGCGGACCTTTGTACACATTGTACAGCTCTAAAGAATTATATTCAGGCCATGCAACATATACATTTGATTAAAATTTATCTAGGTTAAATTAACTTATATGGTCTTATAATATTGAAATATGAAACCACATGGTACACTAAAAACTAAGAGCATCCTACTCTCCTCCCCATTTTAGCAAAGGGCAGGATTTTTATTGCCAATATTTTTTTTTTAAAAAAAAGCTTGACAACTATGTTGGCATCAGACAATACCATTACACTTTTACAAGAGCACAAAGCATTACAGAATTTAAGAATAACAAAGTTGGAAGGGACCTTGGAGGTCTTCTATCCAACACACACACACACACCCCTCAAGCAGGATACCCTATACCATTCTAGACAAGTGGCTGTCCAGTTTCTAACCTTTACAACAAGAGTAAAAGAGCAGTTTGCTGTACATTAGAACTTGCAAGATGGCAAATTCAAGTCCCACCTTAGGCCTGAAGCCAACTGGGTGACCTTGGATCAGTCAACCCTAGGAAGGACGCAAGGGCTAACCACTCCCAAAAAATCTTGCCAAAAAAACCCTGCAGGGGCTGGTCCAGGAAGTCCCCAGGAATCAACAAGAACTGGAAGGTAGATTCTGCCTCCCAAATTAACAGAATTTCCGGGAACAAAAACGAAGACCTCGAAACACTTCTAAGTCTTGCCCAGAATATTAGACAAATCAGCAAGAAGCCTGTAGTATCTTAAAAGACTGGACAAATTTATTGATGCGTAAAACTTGTAGGCACACAGGATGCCGCTATTTTCCGTTCTGGAAAAGTGAGTCTTGGACAATATGGCAATCCCGAGAAACACCCACTGAAAGCCTCTTACCTGGGGGTGGGTGGGTATTTCTGTTTTCTTTCTTTGGCTAACTTTGAGGTGTTGGAAACCATCCGGTCGCCCTACTAAAGAAAGGAGAAGGGAGGGAGAACACGGACCCCAAACCAGGCTTGTTCTGTTACCCGAAACGAATTAAATCCGCAAGAGTGCTAATGATACCAGTGAAGGGCAGATTATGACACGTCCCGATCAAATGCTTCGAGTCACGTGCAGTAACACCACTAAACTACCCCAGCTAACTTCCTTGGAAAGTACGTGGCTCAACCGGACCCAGGGTTGCTATCGATGAGGAACGGACCATTTGAATCAGAAAGGAATTATCTGGCACGTCCCGGGCACCAACCCTTAAAGCATTAACCTTCCGTGGCCCTGGAGCAAACGGCATGATTTACCTTCCTGGTAGCGGCCATTACCAGTAGAAAGAAAAGGAGGATCTGATTGGCTTGCGCAATCCCAAACCGTCGATGCCTACAACTTCCGTCATGCATTGCGCAACGTTCTCGTTAACCACTGAGTGCCTCAAAGAATCTTAATTTGAATCTTCCTTAAGGCTTTACTTGTAATTGCAAGCGTCTTTTGGTGTTGAAGTCAGGTGAAACTCGGTCTTTAATCCAGTGTTTCTCAGATTAGGCAATAGATGGCTGGAGAATTCTGGAAGTTGGACTCCACAAAAGCTTTAATCTAAGACCACCATACCTTTCTGCAATAATCCATGCGGTCACTAATGAGTGGCAAAGAGATACGAAAGAATAAAGGCAAACAAACGTGTCCCAGGATAATGTTGCAAGATCCAATCTTAGTCGGTCACCTGGACCAGAGATTTAATCTTCCAAGCTTTCGGACTCGTATTCGAGCCCATCTTCAGGAAACTTCTGAGAAGAGAAGAGAAGAGAGGAGAAGAGAAGAGAAGAGGACGAGTCACATTACTCTGCTTTTTTCCACTCCTCAAACGCTAGCAAAAACCAGCCTTCTGAAAGGCTCAGAATGCAAATGCGACTTTATAAGTTCAAAAATAAATAAAATAGAACACTGATGTGTCTTTTTCTTGATTTCTTGAATGCTGTTAGAAATCCTATTAGGTATGTAAATATCGTAGTATTAACATTTATGTACTAACATTTTGGTGGTGTATTTTTGATATTTTTTCCCTTTGACGTCTATGAAGATTCTCAGTCATCCAGGTATGGTTGTCCCAAAGGTGGTTTTTCAAGTGGCAACTGGACTTTCTTTTTTTTTCTTTGAAGACATTTCGCTTCTCATCCAAGAAGCTTCAGCTTTGATTGGATGGTGGGGAATGGAAGGATTTATATTCCATGCAGACAGCTAATCATTTGCATTTCGAATAAAAAACATTAAAAAATGCAAATGACCAGCTGTCTGCATGGAATATAAATCCTTCCATTCCCCACCATCCAATCAAAGCTGAAGCTTCTTGGATGAGAAGCGAAATGTCTTCAAAGAAAAAAAAAAGAAAGTCCAGTTGCCACCTGAAAAAGCACCTTTGGGTTTTTCCTTTGACGCTCTGTCTCTGTCTCTTATTCCAGACTAAGTAATTTTTGGCTCAGATAATAGCTTTTTTTTTTAAAGGGGGACATGGATATATATCTGAAATTAGTGAGGAAGTCTAAAATCCATATTAGACATGTTTCATTAAGTTGTACATTTGCTCACATTTATGAAAGTGTAGCCTTTCCCAGCTTAGTCCTAATACTGTTCACAGGTTAGCACTATTACAGTCTTGGGGAATTTTGCCTGGGCATTTTGAGAACTGCAGTCCCAATAAATGAATGATAGTTTTGGAAAATAAATCCAATTATTCTTCAGTACTATGGTGTTCCCAATCAGCTCAAGCAAAGGCATAAGTAAATTATAGATTTGTGTATGGATGGGTGTGTTCCTGTGTGCACTTTTGAGTCAATGTTGATTTCTGGTGATTCTTTGAACAAGTCCCAGCAGTTTTCTTGACAAGGTTTTTCGAAGTGGTTTGTCATCACCTTTTCCAAAGGCTCAGACAGTGACTGGTACAGCAGACTGTTAGGTCAGCTTTGTGCCTAAGGCAAAACTAGAACTTACAGTTTCCCGGTGTTGTAAGGAATATCCTTCTGGATTCAGCTCCAAGTGGGGAAAAAGACACTGGATTCATGGAAGTTGCTTGGAAAGAAGGTTTAATGGTGGACAGGAGCACATGGCAGGGGCTCCTGAACAGAAAAGGTGGATCACATGCTTCCAGATGTTGGGTGAAGAGAAAAGGGAGGAAAAGATGCTGAGTCTCTTGGTTTTATGACCTCTGTTGGGCCCCACCTCTTAGTTTCCTGTTCCTGTACAGAAATGTATCCCATTGGCTGTCAGACTCCCACGGGGCAACTCTGTAGGCTGTCCTGAATACTAATTTAATCTTCCCAGGTGCCATGAGGCAGGGGGCTAATCCTATCTTTGTTGTGTAGAATAGACTGCCCATTGACAAAGGTGGCGGGATGAGTGAGCTGGACCATTCCTTGATGGCCCATTGACAAAGGTGGGGGCTACTAAGAGTGAGTCTGTTTCCTTTCTAAAAGCATGTTTCTCAATTTCTCTAGGGATATTCTATATAATATTCTGCCTTTTTTAATTTTTTTCCTAGGATATTTCATTTTCCCAGGAGAGGGGTGGGTGCTAACTTCCTTCACCGGTTTCTAGCCTGGTGACTTAACCACTGCACCAATCTGGTTCTATTCTAGAAATAGTACTGTAAGGCCTTGGAGTCCTCACACTATCACTGGTGTCCCTTGGCATTTACAACAGTTATGGGGTCCTGTAATCACATGATTGTCATTTGCAAACTTCCCAGCTGGCTTCTAAAAAGCAAAGCCAATAAAGAAATTCTTAAGTATATGTTTCTATATATATGCATGGTGGGAAAACAAGTTGTATATGCATGTACACATTTGTTGAAAGTTCTCTCTGTAACCTCTGGAAGGCCTTGTTCTGTTTCTAATAGTACTGTAGAGAATTAAATCTTTCTCAGATAAAAAAAATATAAAGGACATATTGTCCTGAATCTTTCTTCAAAAATTATTGTACATTATTGCATTTTGATTTAGAAATAATAGGTCTCTGGGGCCTTTTAAATAACTTACAACTTTCATTTCATGTGGCTTTACAAATGCTCTAAACACGGCTAAACATACATCGATTTTCTTCAAAGCAGCTTTAGATTCTGAACTGTCTCAAATATTCCATAAATTTGTACTGATTCCAAATTGGAATCATTCAAAAACTCAATGGGATTATAACAACCCTTTTCTTTGTCATTTATTTATCTATATAATGTATATGACTGCCATCTCAGTCTTACAGATATGGTTAGCTATCTATATGTTAAAAACCAACAAAGATCATAGAAAAAATATCGGTATACAATGAATAATGCTCCAGAGCCCACCAAAAATGTTTCTCAGTCAAACTAGTGACCTAACATCTTGACCCTAGCCATGTTTATAAAGACTTCCTAAAGGCTAACATATTCAGCACCAGTTAATTCTTTGGTGCTGGAATAGATCATGATTCTGGGCAATCCTTGAAAAAGCGTTCAGGTCCTTGATTGAATTTACAAATGATGAATTAGTGTGTGTTTACGTATTGGAAGTAAGTTATTTTTAATGCATACATAACCATGATGTATTTTGGCCTTCTGATCTATATTTTGCACAGGGAAACTTGAATCAAAATAATCCAATATGATTTTTGTTGCAAAACAAGCAAACAAACCCAATACAAATTTGAACGTAGTACTGCTTTGCTGTTGCAAAGAAAAGTTATTTTTGTTGAACTTGGTTATTTGTTAGAAGTACAAAGGATATATTATTGTCACAGAAATATTTTCCCTCTGAACTATGTTTGCATTTTGAATTCTTATGAAATAATACAATATCAGTAAAAATGACTTAAATGTATACAAATGTATATGTAATCTGCTTAATTTTCTTACTTTTCTTTCATGAGGCCTATGAAACGGATAAATGAATACTGTTATATGAAGACATTCATGGTGAATGTGTATCATGGAAATTGTATTTAAAATGTAGATTTTGTGTAATCCTTGTGTATTTTTACCAGCTTCTTTTCTGTAAATATAAATGAATTTTAGTGTACAATGCAAGTAATATATTTAGTTCAATTCTATATTTAGATACAAATCTATCAATGTAGAACCTCCTATTGAGTTAGGTAGACTTTATTGTATATCTGATAAAGTAAAATATGGAGAACACTGGATTATATCAACCAAGGAGGGTTTTATTTTCCTTGTTCCTTTCTTTCTTTGATTTGTATGTTATATTATTCACAAATTTTATTTTTGAAAAAGCAAAACCTTCTTTAGAAACTGTAAGGTCCTGCCTCGCCAGTCTTCTCAAGAAAGCAGAACTCTTAAAACAAAAGCCATTTCAAAAGGAAACTTTTATTGGAAGATTGTGATAGCAAGAGATCTAGGCAGAAACTAAGTTTTCCCGCTCAAAATGCTAGATTAAACCATTGCAGACAGAGCCCCTCCCAAAGTCCAATACATCATCGAGCCAATCCCAAGGTGCAAAGATGTTATGGGAAACTCAGGCAGAGAAGGTGATAAACACTGGTCTCAAAGGCAACGCTGCTGCTCTTCTCCTGGTTTTATGGTAATCTTGAGAAATGGTTAGTAGGGAAATGTCAGGAATCACTGTCAGCCCTGCCGCAGCTGGCTCTCTAGGAAAGAAAGATGCTTGATTCCATCAGGTTACAAGGGTCTTCTACTAAAGACAACTGGAGGCAGTAAAAGTGTAAGGTCCTGCCTCGCCAGTCTTCTCAAGAAAGTAGAACTCTTGAAACAAAAGCCATCTCAAAAGGAACTTTTATTGGAAGATTGTGATAGCAAAATATGTAGGCAGAAACTAAGTTTTCCCGCTCAAAATGTTAGATTAAACCATTGCAGACAGAGCCCCTCCAAAAGTCCAATTCATCATCAAGCCAATCCTGAGGTGTGAAGATGTTATGGGAAACTCAGGCCGAGGTGATAAGGCAATGCTGCTGCTCTTCTCCAGAGACGAGATAAGGCAGCTGGCTCGAGGCACATTCCTTTCCCCCCCTCCCAAGGTCCCGAAAGTTACAGCAAAGCAAGGCAAGGAATAGAAAAAGAAACCCCATACAGAGATCCCCCCAAGCCTCCCCCCTCCCACCAGAATGACAGCATTCCTATAGGAATCTATGGGGCCTGACAAAAACATTTTGAATATGAACATATGAAACATTGATTTCATATAAATTGAAATTCTAGGCAGTTCTCTATTTACAACCACAACTGAGCCCAAAATTTATGTTATTAAGTGAGACATTTGTTAAATGAGTTTTGCCCTATTTTATTACCTTTCTTGCCACAGTTGTGAAGTGAATAACTACAGTTAAGTTAGTAACATGTTGTTAAGTGAATCTGATTTCCCCATTAACTTTGCTTTTGAGAAGTTCGCACAAGGTGATCACATGACCCCGGGACACTACAAACATCATAAGTATGAGTCAGTTGCCAAGTGTCTTGTCAGTGTATAAAGAATTTATGAACTGGAATAGCCTTGGCAACAAGCCAGCCAATGGGAACTGTTTTTTGACTGAGATACAGGATTTGCTGTTAGAGCCATGTGAGCAGTTTTTAGTCTGGGTGTGGCTTAGCTATTCTGTGTTCAGATTTTGTTCTTCTTTCTACCACGTTGCAAGAGCTGCATAGGTATTGTTTGCTTATATCATATTTTTATATTTTTATAGATAAAGAAGTTTTTCTATAGTATGAATCCTGCTCAATTTTTTGAATGTGTGCTGGGTAAAGCAACAATTACTAACAGGTTATAACCCAGATCACACCCAGCCACACGGAACTGTAATCAAGCTGATAGACTGCCTGTGTTATAAACAGAAGAAAACAAGGCAGAGAAGGCTTGCAGGATGGCTGTTGATTTCGAGGAGAGCTCTCTGCCTCGATTGGGACAGAAGAATTATCTTATTTGGGCTGCAAAATTGGAATGCTTCCTGAAGGCTAAGGAGCTCTGGGATATCGTCATTAATCCATCCCAGGGGCCATTAGCAGCTGCAGATCAACGGCGGCATGATTAGGCACAGGCTTACATCATTTTAAGTTTGGAAGATGATCAATTCTTAAATGTAGCTGATTTAAAAACTGCAAAGGAGGTTTGGATGAAATTGAAAAGTGCATGTGAGTGCGTCAGCATGCAATATTGTGCAATTATTGAGACAATTGTACAGACCCTGGCTGCTGCCACAAGAGAGCATAGAAAAGCATTTGCTGCACATGCAGACTCTGTTTGTTGAATTAGAACAGCGTGGAATGCAGTTTTCTGAATCTCAGAAAGTGCTGTTGGTATTAAATAGTCTTGATGAAATGTGGGACATTGTTTCAGCTGTTTTTGAATGTAAACCAGAACAGGAATTATGTATGGAAGCCCTTAAAGCCTGTTTGATTTCTGAAGAACAAAAACGCCATTTTAGAAGAAACCACTTCTTCTAAATTAGGAGAAATCAGGAGAAATTCCTGAGGTGGGGGTCCAAGGAGCAGAGAGAGAAAAGCAACAGACTGGATGTCTGCAGGGAACAGAGCAACAGAGGTGATCGGATTACATCTCAGCTAAGAATTCCCAAGAAGAAAGCACAGGAAAAACGGAGATGTTTTATCTGTGGGGATAAGACTCATTTAAAGAAAGACTGTTTACAAGGAAGAAAACAAACAAACGGACAAGCTGCTGTTGCAAAAGCTAGCTATTGTAATAGCAGAGACAAATGGTTAATAGATAGTGGGGCTAGTCAAACAATTGTTAATAATTCTAAGTTGTTTTTCAGATTGGATCCAACTGGAGGAGATGCAGTAGCCTTAGCAAGTGGCCAGAAGGCTAAAGTCATAGGAAAAGGCACTGTGCTGATTCCATGTCTGGGGGAAAAGTTTAATAATATATTATGTGTGCCTGAAATGGAGCATAATTTACTGAGTGTCTCCAGTCTACAAGGGTTTGAGACCACATTTGTAGATGGGAGATGTCTCATAAAAAGAAATGGGAGTATATATACACAGGGCATAAAACAGGATAATCTTTATATGTTGCAGGGACAAAAGGTTCAATGTGCCCAAACATTTGGAAATGTGGCACAACATGATTCATGCATTCATCTCTTGCATAGAAAGCTTGGCCATGCCAGCTTCAGAGTGTTGCAAAAGATGCAACAGTTTGGAGAAGTATTAACCTTGAAAGGGTGTAAGGCATACTTAGACTGTGCAGTATGTAAATCATCAAAGTCCAAGGCATTCCCAGTAAGCAAGAGTAGCACAAGGCAGACAACAAGAGCTCTAGAGCTGGTACATGCAGATTTGGTTGGGCCAATTCAAGCCAGTTTGGGAGGAGCAAGATATGCGCTGGTCATTGTAGATGACTACAGCAGGTTTGGGTTCTGCTATTTGCTAAAGAGTAAAACAGAGGTGCTACAGAAGTTCAAGCAATGGGTAAGCTTCGTAGAAAGAAGATATAGACAACAGGTATGCCAACTGCAAACTGACAGAGGTTCAGAATTCATGTCAGCAAGTTTTCAACAGTGGTTGGGTTAGGAATAAAACATAGATGCGCAAATCTGTACACAGCAGCTGAGAACAGTGTAGTTGAAAGATGGAATGGAGTCTTACAAACAATGAAAGACTCATTGCTGAAGGATTCTGGTCTGAGCTGGTCATATTGGGGTGAAGCCATATTGACTGCTAATTATTTGATCAATAGGCTGTGGAGTTCCTCTATTAATGATACTCCATATGCTGTGCTATATGGGAGAAAGCCATCTCTGGCACATTTAAGGGTTTTTGGAAGCAATGCATGGGTGCATATTCCAAAGGCAATCAGGAGAAAAGGACAACCAAAGGCTAGAAAGCTCAGGTTTATGGGCTATGAGCCAGGCTCAAAGAGCTATTGCTTTAGCAATGGGAGCAGAAGGATAGTGATTTCCAGGTCTGTTAGCTTTGCAGAGCAAAATTGGGGCAGAATTGATGCCAATTTTTGTGATGATCCACTTAGTGATGGTGACTCACTTAGTGATGGTGTCAGCATTCAGGGAGGAGAAACTGAAAAAGGACAAGAAAAAGAGTCAGGAGAAAATGATGACTCTGATATGAAACAAGAAAGGGTTGATACACAAGAGCAGACAATGCCACGCAGGTCAGAGCGATGGAACAAATGGATTCCACCTGACAGATATTCTGCTGGTAAAGTAAAGTTGTGTAATGTGTGGTATGAGCCAAGAAACTATCAGGAAGTATTGGCACTACCCAAAGTCAAGCAAGTGAAGTGGAAACAAGCCATGGACAAAGAAATGAAATCTATGGATGAACATAAAGTGTTCACATCTATGACTTTGCCACAAGGTTGCAAAGTTGTAGGATGTAAATGGGTATACACAAAGAAAGTGTTACCCAATAATGAAGTCCAATATAAGGCAAGATTAGTGGCACAAGGTTTTTTGCAAAAGAAAAATGTGCATTATGATGAGGTGTTTGCACCAACGGTAAAAAGTGAAACTATAAGGTTGGCACTAGTGTTGGCAGTGGCACGTGGCCATAAAATTTGGCACTTTGATATAACCACAGCATTCCTCAATGCAGAATTAGAGGAAGAAATTTACATGGTTCAAGCACCAGGATGTGAAAGTAAGAAGTCTGACACTGTATATAAACTGAACAAGGCCATTTATGGGCTGAAACAGTCAGCCAGAAACTGGAACATCTGTTTAGATATGGCATTGAAGGGTCTTGGGTTCAAGAGTTGCAAGGATGATGGTTGCATATATATTGCAAGGTTACACGGTGGGGATTGTCAATTATTAGCATTTATGGATGACCTTTGCTTCATTGCAAAAGATCCGGCACAGGTGAAGGAATTTGCTAATAAATTGGAGAAAAAGTTTGAATTGAAAAATTTGGGTGAAATACAAAACTATCTTGGTGTAGAGATACAAAAAACTGAGAAAGCTGGTTATGTTCTCAGTCAGAGGAAGAAAATTGAACAGCTGTTGGAGAGTTACAACATGAGGAATTGTAATTCTGCTCCAACACCTATGAGCACAGATTTTCACAACAATTTGGGTGAGGACAAAAGTGAAGCCTGTGATCAAGAGATATATCAGTTACAAAAAGTGACTGATCCAAGGTCACCCAGTTGGCTTTAGGCCTAAGGTGGGACTCGAATTTGCCATCTTGCAAGTTCTAATGTACAGCAAACTGCTCTTTTACTCTTGTTGTAAAGGTTAGAAACTGGACAGCCACTTGTCTAGAATGGTATAGGGTGTGTGTGTGTGTGTGTGTGTGTGTGTGTTGGATAGAAGACCTCAAAGATCCAAGGTCCCTTCCAACTTACCTCATGCTTCTCCCTCCCTTCGTGCCACAAGGACTCTCTTACCTTGCAAACATCTGTATCCTCTCTGCTACTGTTTCTTTGCCTTTGAGGAAGGGAGAGGAGAATTGGCTCAAATGCTTTTTGTGCCGAGAATGGATGCTCCTGGGTGCTATAATATCATGCAGGTTCAGGCACCCATCCTCTTTTGCAGAGAGTCAGGGACCCAGAAACTTTCATTCTTGGTGCAAAAAGTGTTTGCTGGTCTCCTGCTCCCTCCCCCACAACTACTTTCCACTTAACTACTTAATGAGACCTCCAGAGCATGCTTGCATGCAAATGGGATGAGACAGAGAGAAAGAGAGAGAGAGTAAGAGAGCAATCTGATGCAACCTCTGTGTGTGTGTGTATGGGAAAGAGAGAGCAAGAGAGCTTCAGCCAGGGCACCCAAGCTGCTGGCAGCGGCGGGGGTGGTAGGAGCCACCTGAGCAGCGAGGCGGTAGGGGATGAAGGATGAATCAAGGCAGGGGCGCGGAGAGGAGGGGGGGCCCTCTCCAAACTCTGTTTGTGTGTGTGCATGAGAGAGAGAGAGAGAGAGTGTGCAATCCCTGCTTCAGTCAGGGCATTCAAGCTGCTGGCATTTGCATAGATTTCCCCCTCCCCAACCAGCCAGCACTGCCTGACCTGCTCCCTGCCTGGCTAGCTGCAAACCGTAAGGCTGGCACAGGCAAGTGAGCAGCGCATCAGGGCCACGGACGGCATTGGTTCCTGCGCCCGGCTGATTCCAATTCCACAGCCAGACTTACTGTTTGAAGGCTGAACAAAGCCTTCAACTGAGCGAAGATGCACTGCGGGGGCAGGTCCTTCACACCCGCATCCAGTCTGCCAAAGTTTGCCGTGCCGGGGCAGGAATGACCCTGTCCCGTGGAGCCTGATGCTGCTTGAGCGGGGATGAGGAGGAGGAGGAGAAGAATGGTGAGGCTTTGTGCCAGCTGCTAGCCAGGCAGGGAGCAGGTGAGGCAGGGCTGGCTGGTTGGGGAGGGGGAAATCATGGCTGCTTAGGTGGCTGCCGCTGCCAGCAGCTTGAATGCCCCAACTGAAGCAGGGATCATGCTCTCTCTCTCTCTCTCATACACACACACAGAGTTTGGAGAGCCCCCCTCCCCCCCTCTCTCTGTCTCTGTCTCGCTGTGGCGGCAGTTGTGGCGCTTCAGTGCCTGGCTGGTGGGGTGCTCAGGTAAGTCAGTGTGGAGCATGGGGGGCAGCTCCGTGCCCCCTGCCTTGCTTCGTCCTCCACCCCCCACCACCTCACTTTGTGGCCACCGCACCAGTGCATTGCTCAGCCTCCTGCTAGGTTATGGCGGCAAGCAAGAAGTGGTGAAGAACGAAGTAAGGTAGTGGTGGGGAGTGGAGGATGAAGCAAGGCAGGGGGTGTGGAGATGCCACACCCACCCTGCCCCGACTTACCTGAGGGCCCTTCAGCCAGGCCAAATCCTCATCCCCCCCAGGGCAGCCACACTAACCTGCTTTCCAGCTCCATTCTCCATTGCCACGTGCAGGGCAACTAAAGTAGTCTGTGGGACTATGGTAAAAAAAATAGTTCAGACCTTCCAACTTCTCACAAAAAAAAAGATCTCGCGAGGTTGGAAGGTCTGAACTATTTTTTTTACTGTAGTCCCACAGACTACTTTAGTTGCCCTGCACACGGCAATGGAGAACTGGGCCTGTGCGCGCGTACGCATGCTGGGATGGCGTGGGCCGGGCTGAAGTGACACGGGCTGGACCCTTACAGTTTCTAGAATGGCCACGCAGGCCGGATTTGGCCTCATCGTGGGCTGGATCTGGCCCACGGGCCTTGAGTTTGACATCCCTGCTCTAAGCTGTCAGATAATAGCCGCAGGCAAACTGGCTCAGCTTAAAGAAGAGATACAATGTTGCAATCAGAAACCTGAATGGCCCCTGCTGTTATAAAAAAGTGGAAGCATTGAATTTAGCCTATCTATTCACAAAGAAAGCTCACTAGAGGTAATAGACAAACTAAAGATAAGGGAATAAAATTAATTACATTTGTTTTACAGGATTAGAATCCAAGGAAGCTGGTATTTTAGACCCATTGCTAGCAAGTTAACCAAATCAAATAACAAAACATGCAAGCCTCAAGATTAAGAAATGCTGTAAAAACTGTATAAAAATCATTGCATTCATCTAGCTAATTTGCCAGCTGACCTGGAACCCATTGCTGCTGTCACTAGAAACTCTGGCTTCCAAGAATAAACCTCCTTTCTGATATGTTCGCTTCTCAGCTCTTTATTTCATTCATCAATGCTGATTGCATTGTCCCAGCTGGAAAAAACAAACTGGAGGCTTTTCTTCCAACATAAGGATTCCTATCTGTAAGCAATTTCCATGCACTTTCAGAGAAGAAAGACAAGGTTTTCCTATAAGGATCTTACTCAGGGGGGTTCAGGGGGGTCACCTCTGATAGTTGATCTGGTACGCTGCCTGCATTGTGCTCTCAGAAATAAACTTCACCTTGGCTTCAAGAATGCTCTGCATTTGTGTTTTTTTTGCCTGGCTCAGAATGAACCAGATTTGTGATAGTGTGATGCACTATTAAGCCAACCTTGGCTGATCTTGAAAAGTGCTAGGGAATCAGAGTTGTAGATTACAGTAGGAAGTAAAAAACCATCAACAAACAAATAACAGAAGAAGGCATTAGCAAACCACTTCCATATTGCTGCTAAGAAACTGTATTGGTAATTCTCAGGAGTTGAGATCCTGACTAGCTCCTACTTTCATTTTATTACCACCCTCAAGCTATGTTGATTTAAAAATCAGTCAGAAATGACAAATCCAGAAACCTAGTTGATTGTATTTTTCAATGTAACTGCTTACCAGAAGCATGGTAAGAATGGGAACTCCTGTTCCCATTTCACAGTTTCACTCTGCTAAACTCTACCTCATTTTCTGCTTCTGAGAGTGACGGAAATGGGGTCATAACTTCTTCCATGATAATTTAACACCAGGAAGTCCTTTCTTTCTGTAGGGTTATCCATATGGTTGTGTTAAAGGACTATCCACTAATCCTTAAACTAGCAGAAAAGTAGGCCAGCAGCATGTCAGGGGCAGCACGTGGGGGCACGGCACAGGTTGGGAAGGGTGCATAGAGGTGCCCAAGAGGTGCCACACAAGTTGGGGAAGGCATGCTGGAAGGGTTGGTTCATGGGTTAGGGAGAGTGCATGGGGGAAGACACAGGATGGAGTGTGTGTGGGTGGCATGGGCCTGGAAGAGCATGCAGGAGTTCCTTCCTCCCTGTCCTCCCTCTTTCCCTTCTGAAGCGTCCCAGCATGGGGCTTACAAACTTAGGCGAGACATTATCCGAGGCTAACAGGTTTATTTAGCTAACAGTGACAGCTAACGAGGCGGCTGCTTGGCTAACATAGCAGCAGCACGCCTGGCACTTTGACAGGTCTTTTATAGTCGGTGCCGGATGTGTCTCGACCAATCAGGGCGCTCCTGATTCCCGCATCAGGCGTGGACCGGATTGAAGGCAGGACGCAGCACTCCTCCATCATTAGATGGCGCACTCATAGTCCTGGAGGTAGGCCGGGCATCGTCTGGTCCTCTCGGATCTGCGAAGCCCTCCACTCGAAGTTGGATTAGGTGTTTGTGCCGAAGATGCCTCTGGAACCATTGAGGATTGTTCTCTGGCTTCGGATGTCACTGGCAACGCTGGAATGTGGTCGCTCTCCAGGGGTAAGTCTTTTCTTTCTGCTATTTCGTCTCCAGTGTCGTCTCCCGGTTCTGCTTCAAAATGGTCACCTGCGAATAAATCTTTTCCTAGAAGACTGGGGGTGTCTTCCGATGCTTGCAAGTGTGCCTTGGGTCCCAAACCACCTCGTAATTGGTCTATGTGGCGACGCCACATTCACCCATCCTCAAGGATTAATCTATAGGATCTGGGGCCTGTTATTTCTGTTATTTGTCCTGCTAACCATAAGGGATGGCCTGAATAATTCCTAGCATAAACTAAATCCCCTTTTTGGAATTCTCTGATCTTGGTTGTGGAGCCACAGGGTTTTTCAGGGGAGTAATTTGGGTGCAATCTGTCCAGGCTTGTCTTTATTCTCCGGCCCATTAGCAGTTCAGCAGGACTTTGGTTGGTTTCAGGGCATGGGGTGGCATGCTGTATCAGTAGGTATTTTGCTATTTTTGTTTGCCAGTCCCCTGGCCCCATTCTAGCTAAGGCCTCCTTCACTGAACGCACTGTTCTTTCTACCAGTCCATTGCTAGAAGGATGGAAAGGAGCTGTTAGGATATATCATATGCCCTGCCCTGCCAGGTATATTTCAAATGGTCCTGCTGTCAACTGCGGGCCATTGTCAGACACTAAGGTATCTGGTATGCCATGGGTAGCAAAGAGGGAACGTAGGCCTCTGATTAGAGCTTCAGAAGTGGTGGAAGCCATCAGCTTCACTTCCACCCACTTTGAGTATGCATCTACCACTATTAACAACATCTGACCCTGAACTGGGCCTGCAAAATCAATGTGAATATGAGATCAGGGAGCCCTAGGTCTTTCCCACTCTGTGGGGTGGGCTCTGGGAGGATTTGCTCTGGATTCCTGACACCTTTGGCAACTTGAGACCCATTCTGTAATAGCCAGGTCCATTTTGGGCCACCACACGTAGCTACGACCCAGCGCCTTCATGCGCACTATTCCTGGGTGGCCGTCATGTAATGCTGTTATTGCCTGCCTCCTCAATGGGCCTGGAATGACCACTCTACTGCCCCACAACAAATACCCCCCATGGTGGACAGCTCATGCTTTCTGGCCTTGTAAGGTTGAAATTCATCCCCTATTGGCCCGGAGGGCCAGCCTCTCTTTACCCAGTCCATGACCAGGAAAATTTCCCTGTCTTTTGCAGAGTGTCTAGCTACTTCAGCTGCAGTTAAGGGGCACTGCAGGTCTTCAATAAGTAGCACATTGTATGCTGGTGCTGGGTCCTCCACTTCCATAGGCAAGGGGCATCTACTCAAAGTGTCCACATGGCTAAAGTGTTGCCCTGGGTGATGTATTAATAAATAAGAATAAGCAGCCAGGAATACAGTCCATCTGGTCATACGTGGCGACAGGACTTGTGGGGTTTGACAGTCTCCTGCGAGTAATCCCAGTAACAGTTTATGGTCCATAACTAGTGTAAAGTTTCAACCATACAAATACTCGTGAAATCTTTTAACACCAGTGACCAGGGCTAGAGCCTCTTTGTCAATTTGCCCATAGTTCCTTTCTGTCTTTGACATAGTTCGTGAAAAGAAGGCAATAGGTGCTTCCAATCATGATGGCAATTTATGGCTTAACACAGCCCCTACGCCATAAGGGGAGGCATCACAAGCCAGTACTAGGGGTAATTGTTCATTATACTGAAGCAATAGACTTTGTGATGTAGCAGCAGCACGCCCAGCACTTTGATAGGTCTTTTAGAGTTGGCGCCGGCTGCGTCTCGACCAATCAGGGCGCTCCTGGCTCCCGCATCAGGCGCGGACCGGATTGAAGACATGACGCAGCACCTTCCTTCCTTATTTTCTTCCCTTCCTTTTTCCCTATCCCTCCCTCCCTCTCTTCCCAGTAGGCAGGTAAGTGGCTGCTGCTGGGTAGGAGACAGAGCAAGGGATCTGAAGTATGGCTAGAGAAACTCTCACAGAATGTTCAAAATGAACATGAAGAGCTGAAGCAGCAGCCCAGAAATACTGAAGCAGCCACACCTTCCCCAAATTTCATTCCCTTGCAAGTCATTGGCCTTGAATTTTGGATACTTTCTATAAATTAGCTCAATTGAGATATCTTGGTTTAAAAATTGATGCTCTATGATGCACAATTTTGCTCAGTTAAAAGTTATGGCAAGTGTAGTAGTAAATAGATTTTCCTGTGTTCAAACCAGTATCAGTTAGATATATATACTACATGAGACTAGTCTTGAAAGTATTTGGCCATTTGTATTAAATTTGGCAGCTAAACTGCTAACTGATGCAAAACACAGAGATCATATGATGTTTATCCTGAAATAACTGCTTATGAGGCACAATTCAAGGTCTTGGCTGTTAAAATTGCTTATGGCTAAGAGCCTAACTGTCAAAGACAAACTTGCCCATTACAGTACTATCCAGAGGTTAAGATCTGCAGCCCCTTTTGAGGATACCCCAACAGTCTTTTTGTCATCTGGAAGAAAGCCTTCTACTCTTGTGATGCTCCTTAAGCTATAAAACACACAACTAGAGAGTTGTGCTTGGACCATACTATCAAAGCATTTAGAGCATCCATCTCTTTCATTAGGCTTTGAAGGGGTAATTAAAAATCAAATTAATTGTTAATTTTGGGATTAATTTCCATGCATGTTTTAAAATATTTAAACATTCTGCATTTGTTAGTTGCTATGAGTACTTGCCATAATAAAAAGGCAAGATTTGATATAAAACAAGCAAACAAATATAACTAATTGTGTAAAGTGCACACATTTTCCATTTGATGAAGTTTAATAAAAATTACTATTATGTTATTTCCTCACTAGTTTAAACAGCTATTTAATTTAAAAGTGCTTGTTTTTTTCACAGCAGGATTTGATTGTTTATCAACAATATCAACAATATTTCCACTAGTTCAACATGTTTCATTGATATACTAATATAATAGTGACAGGGCATTAGAAAATTCCAAGGGAGAGCAAAATATTGGACAGAATCCTAACTACAGAAATATCTTGGAAGAAAACAGTGCATTTCACAGTGTTTTGGAGTTCTAAACAGTGTTTTTTAGTTTTGTGTACTAAAAAATAAAAGGTTCAGTAGTAGCTGTGGTATTGCATAATACATTAAGGTTTTGTGCCTACTAGGTTTTCTTTCAGCAACTGTGCTAAGCTTTGAAATATATTACTGAAGCTTTTTTTGCACCAAATATGCACACTATTAAGGCTGAGTAGTGTAAGGTGCACTAAAATGGATTGTGTAGGAGCACAAAAATCACATATATTAAAAAGGGTCTTTAAATAAAATAAGACTTTTAGTACTTGCTATGTGCGCATCCCCCCCCCCTCTATTTTACTCAATTGTGAAGAAGTACATAATTGTAATTGTTCCTCTGAGGCCCACACTTTTGGGAAAATTTGTAATTTGATGACTGGGAAAATTAATTGAACTCTGCCCTTCACCATTATAGCACCATGGGTTGTTGTAAATTTCTAAAAAGAGAGAAAGCAGGAAGCCTGTCTGGCTTTGCTTAGAACTTGGGTGACCTGGGGGGGGGGGCAGGAGAAAACTCAGAGGCCTCCATGGGGGAGTAAAAATGCTAAGATGTGCATGTGATGCACATTAAAGGGTGTCGTGCTTCAATTGTGCAGTCACATTTTGACTTTTTTACCTGTCCTGTTTTACCTGTCCAGCAGGTATCTGTGGACAAACTCTAAATGCTCAAAGGCTATTTCCATTTTTTGATGACTGACATGATAAGACAAACAAAAAGAAAAAGACTTTCAGGCAGAGATGAGCTAATCTTGCTTTCTGATTTTCTACTTTCTCTGGAGCTCAGCCATGACCCAAAGTTCACAACCTTATTATTATTGTTTCTTAATCACACCTCACACCTATCCTACAGAGTTCAAGATGCTGAGTGCTGAACTGAACTCCCTCCCCAGATTAAAATATTCTTCATTCTTAATATTAAAAAGAGGCAGGATAGAATATTTCCCCTAAAGGAAAAGAGGAGAAAAACCTTAACAAAAGCAGAAAACAGCCCCAGTCTTCCTGCCATAGGAAAACAGCCTCAAGCAGAAGCTGTTGATCTTTAAAGAGGCTGATCTTTAGGAATGGAGATTTTGTATCCATTCAGAAAGACTGGGCCAATCTATTCATAAGCAAAGAGACCCCAAATAAACAAAACAATTAGGCAAGGAGCCAAAGCTGACAAGATTAGCTGAGACAAACACCTAGGATTTGCATTTCCCCTTTTACCTGTAGAGCCAGCCATGACTCCATAGGAATCTGGCAACAGCCATTAAAATATTGATGCACAGTAACAGGCATCTCAATTACAAAGCCCCAAATAATGTATAAAAGCCCACCTACTGTTAATCCCATTTTGTCAGCCACCCCAGAAACATGCTGCTGTCATTAATTTCTGGCTGCAAAATAAACAGAGACTTCCTTTCCTGCAGCCTGTCTCCATTTTATTTCCAGCATCTTTCTCCCTGCTTGGAACTGGACCAGATTTTTCTTCCAACAGAACTATCCTACATTACCCTTATAAGAAAAGGTATAATCCTATAGAATTCCTTATAAGAAGGAAGATCTCCAATGGAAGGGTCATCCTTAAAGCAGGAACTGGAAATCTTTGTGTCTCAAAAGGCTAAATGAGTTCATGTTCATTCATTCATATATTCATCCACTCATTTTATATTTGCTGCAATCATCTGAACAGTAATTTACAAAATAATAATTATTCTAAACATCCACAACAGAAATAATAGAAATTAAATCAAATTACACCAGAGAAAGCAAATAGTCCCAGCTGGCTTCTGACAAACAAAGTCAATGAAGAAGGTGGCAGCAAAAGTCATAAATGGCAATTATGTTATGACTTGTTTAATGACTGTGGTGATTTGCTTAACAACCATAGAAAAAGGGTTAGAAAATCAAGTGCAGTCATGTGATGCCTCACTTAATGACCACTTAATGATGAATTTTCTGGTCCTATTTTGGTCATACATCAAGGACTACCATACTAAGGATTACTGATATACAAATAGTCCTCAACTTACAGCCACAATGGAACCTGTAATTTTGGTCATAAATCATTGTGGTCATAAATGATCCAGGACATGAACAAACTCAATTTTACAACCATTTTACAATGGTCATAAAACAACCATTACCACCTGTGGTTGTTAAGTGAATGACATGGTTGTTAAGCAATTCCAGCATATCCATTTTCTGGTGGAAAATGGCAAAAACAAACAAACAAAAAACCCTGCAAATTGTACTCACATAACTGCAGGGTTGTGTGCAATAGTCGTAACTTTGAAGAACCAGTCATAAGTAGCTTTTTTGAAGTCATAACTTCAAACAGTCATTAAATGACTACCTATAAGTCAAGGATTACCTATAGATCAAGTATAAGCAACTGTTTGAGCCAAAGCATACATAAAATATTTTGTGATTCCCCCCCCCCCAAATGGCAGCACCTGGCTTGGCTGTAGTTGCTTCAGCTCTCAAAAGTGTTAGGGTTTTGAAGATGAATGAGCCATCCAGATTGAGTGTCTTTTTAAGAACTGAGGCAAGCAAGCAGAATTGTAATGCTAAACTGTTATATGGCCATCAGTCCATATTGGATATGGAGCAGGGGTGGGTTCTGGTTTTCCTCGCTGCCGGTTCGCTCAGTGTCGCGCCACACAGGGGCGTGTGCACTTCACACGTGCTTCACGCATGCGCAGTGATTAAAAAAAGCTGCACATGCGCAGAAGCAAAAAACAAAATGGCGGCGCCTATGGTGCAGCCGAAAGAACCAGTTCGGGGGCGTGGCAGGCCTGGGTCGCTGCCGGTTCTAGCGACCCAGGCTGCCAAGTTACTACCGGTTCTAAAGAACTGGTCCTCAACGATTGAAGGCCACGACTTGCAACGAGGATGGCATGCGTTTCTCTGGGAAAGAAGAACGAAAGTACACAATTATTTTAAGAGACACCAAATAAGGGACGCACTAATAGAGAATTGGAAAAAAGTTAAACAAAAATTTTACATAAAGATGCCAAGATGGACTTCAGCGATGGAAGCAGTGATTTACCCAAATTTGATTAATTTAGATAAAATAGTTACATATGAACAGGGGTGGGTTCCTACCGGTTCAGAGCGGTTCTCCCGAACCGGGGGCGACCCGCTAGTGACGTCATCCGAACTAGATCGGTGGTTGCCGGTCCGTGGGGGCTGCCATCTTTTTTTTTTTTTCCAAAAAAAATTTTTGTTTTTTTTCTGAGCATGCTCAGAAGGTGGCTTCCAGCCCTGTGCATGCGGTCGGCATCTTTTTTGGCTTTATTTTTTTTTCTGAGCATGCTCAGAAGGTGACTTCCAGCACTGTGCATGCGGTCGCCATCTTTTTTTGGCTTTATTTATTTTTTTTTTATTTTTTTTCAAATTGAAGGCCAGCGGCA
>QLTV01000981.1:1996338-2007840 GCA_003457575.1 Thermophis baileyi
TCCCCCCCTCTTCGGGGGGGTTATGGTCCCAATCCAGACCCCCTTGCGGTCCCAGCTCCGATCTCGCCAAAAGCAAAACTGGAAGCCCCTCCCCTCCCCATTTTCAAGCCATTGCAAAAACGTCCCATTATGAGCCTTCAGCATATTGAAGGCTTGGAATGGGACATTTTTGCAATGGCTTGAAAATGGGGAGGGGGGATTGTCCTTCCTCTCACCCTGTTCCCAGTCTGTGCTGAGCTTCAGAACAGGGTGAGAGGCAAGGAAAATCTTCCCTCCCCATTTTCAAGCTGTTGCAAAAACGTCCCATTCTGAGCCTTCAGCATATTGAAGGCTCGGAATGGGACGTTTTTGCAACGGCTTGAAAATGGGGAGGGAGGATTGTCCTGCCTCTAACCCTGTTCCCAGTCTGTGCTGAGCTTCAGAACAGGATGAGAGGCAAGGAAATCTCCCCTCCCCATTTTCAAGCCGTTCAAGCCCAACCCGATGCAAATGCTGCTTCCAGCCACCTCTTTGTCCTGGTGAAACTCCTCTTTGAAAGGACGATCTGCAGGTGTGGGGGGAGATTTCCTGCACATCGGCAGCAGTGTCTCCTCACAGGGCTTCTTCCGATGTCCCAGGTGTATGAATTTACATGCCTTCCTTTCCTGTTCCGTGGACGGAATTGCCTGCTGTGACTGTCACCGTTAGTTAAGGAGGGCGCGAGGCATGTGGGGTGCATCGCTTGGCCTCTGGCTTCTTTTGCAGCAGCAATTGGCTGCAAAAGCGGGGCAACTTGCTGGAGGGCGCCGCCGAATCAGCTGTTTTGTGAATGGCGGCCGGAGCGGCTCAGCTGATCCAATTAAGGGGCCGAGAAGCCCTGAGGTGACCAGAGAAGGGAAGGGCTGCCTCCTGTGCTGGCCACGCCCACCCCTTCATAGGGCTTATTTTCGGGGGAGGGCGTATATTTACGCCCACCCCAAAAATTAGCCTTGGCCTTATTTTCAGGACATGTCCTATTATCGGGGAAACACGGTAGGAGCTGTCAGACGGGCGGACCAATGGCGAGGCTCTATTCTCCTGCCTGCTGGCTGCTTGCGTCTTAGCCAATCAGAAGCGACCTGCAGCCGGCATGGCTTTTGGCATTGTCGTAGCTCCGAGGACTTAACACCCCTCACCTCCCAGATGGAGCATGCGTAGTCGGCCAAGTACGCCGGTCGACGTCGGCTCCGCCCTGATCGTCTCAGTTCTGGGGCGGTGACCAAAGAGGGAGGAGCTGGTGAAGAGTTCTCTGGAACTCCCGGCAACTCTGTTGCAAATTCAATTGGAGATCCATTCAACGCTGGAGGGTCTGGCCTTTCAGGTAAGTTTGGTGTCGAAAACGCTTTGGTCGTGGGTGCTTGGAAGGGCTCTGGCTGGGCTGGATGGTCCCTGGAGCTTGGAGTGGTCTCGGGGCAGGATTGGGCCTGCTCCAGTAGTTGGGTAGTTGCGCTTGGAACTCTCCGCCTAAGTTGATTTACATGTTGCTGCCATATTTGACCGTCGTCGAGCTTGACCCTATAAGAGTAGGGTCCAGTTATTTGTATAATGTGTCCAGGTAGCCACCTTAGACTGGTCCCATAATTTTGGGCAAAGACAGGATTCCCAACTGTTCTAGTGTGGCTATTGTCGTTGAGAGTCTGTTCGGTGTCATAGTTGGGGTGTAGTCAGTCCAGGTTGGTCCTGAGCTGGCGACCCATAAGTATTTCTGCCGGGCTTTGATTTGTGGCCTGGCGTGGGGTGGTGTGTTGTGCCAAGAGGTATTGGCATATTTTATCATGCCAATTTCCAGGCCCTAGGTGGCCTAATGTTTCCTTAGCTGATCTGACAGCTTGTTCTGCCAATCCATTAGTGGTCGGATGGAACAGAACTGTAGGGGCATGGCAAATGCCATACTTGGCTAGAAACATCTGAAAGGGTGCCAATGTGAACTGGGGGCCGTTATCAGATACTATAGTGTCGGGCAGCCTATTGGGTCACAAAAAGTCTTTCAAGCACCCTAATGACGGCATCTGCTGTGGTGGATGGCATTAGGGCCAGCTCTACCCATTTGGAGTAGGCGTCCACCACGACCATGAATGTCTGACTGTGGAAGGGTCCGGCAAGGTCTAGGTGGACTCGTGACCAGGGTGCCCTAGGGGTGTCCCATTCCCAGACTGGGGCCGACAGGGGGGCTGGCCTGGACTGCTGGCAAACCTGACACTTTGCTACCCAGTCCTCAATCCCCTTGTCCATCTTAGACCATCAAACGTAGCTGCGCCCCAGGGATTTCATACGCACGATGCCAGGGTGGGCAGCATGCAGGCAGTTTAGAATTGGCGCCCTCAGTGCAGGAGGAGCTATCACCCAGTTTCCCCACAGAAGGCACCCTCTCTGCATGGATAGTTCGTGCTGCCTCAGGTGATAAGGTTGGAACTCAGGTGACACTGGCCCTCGAGGCCAGCCCCTGTGCACCCAATCCAAAACCTGGGAGAGCACAGGGTCTGAAGCCGAATGAGTGGCTATGTCTGCAGCAGAAAGGGGGGTCTGAAGCTCCTCTATTAGGAGGACAGAGGCTGCAGGAGCAGGGTCTAGGACTGGAGCAGGAAGCGGGCAGTGGCTCAGGGCGTCTGCGTGTCCCAGTTCCTTGCCTGGTCTATATTGCAGCTGATACGTGTAGGCTGCCAAGAATTCGGTCCACTGTGACATTCACGGGGACAAGATCTGAGGGGTCTGGCGGTCGCCGGCCAACAACCCTAAGAGTGGTTTGTGATCGGTGATCAAATAGAAGAAATGGCCATAGACGTAGTCATGGAATCTTTTGATTCCAGCGACAGCCGCCAGAGCCTCCCTATCTAGCTGGCTGTAATTACGCTTAGCGGCGGACAAGGTCCGTGAGTAATAGGCGATGGGGGCCTCAGTCCCATTGGGCAATATATGGCTCAGGACAGCCCCCACACCATAAGGCGAGGCATCACACACCAATGACAGTGGCTGGCTGTCGTTGTATTGGACTAGGACTGCACTGAAAGTCAATGCAGCCTTAATGGCTTGAAAAGCCTTAGATTCCCGGGGACCCCAATGCCAGGGAGTTTTAGCGTCCAATAAACGGTGTAGAGGCTCAGCCAGGGAAGCCTTATGGGGCAGAAAAATGGCATAAAAATTAAGTAGCCCCAGGAAAGCCTGCAATTCCACTTTAGAGGAGGGGGTAGGCGCCTTTTGGATGACCTCCACCTTAGAAGGAGTGGGGCGGAGTCCTTTGGAGTCAATAAGGAATCCCAAAAATTCGACCTGAGAAACCCCTATCTTGCATTTTTCCCTTTTAAGCTTAAGCCCCGCGTTCCTGAAGCGAAGCAGCACAGCCCTCAGCTTTTTTATGAGTTCAGTTTGACAGGTGGCAGAGATCAGCACATCGTCAAAATAGGGTACCACCCCATGTAGCCCCTGGAGCAGCTGCTCCATTAGGCTCTGGAAAATGCCTGGGGCAATGCTTACTCCAAATTGGAGATGCTTGCATTTAAATGCTCCGCAGTGGGTGACAATTGTCTGAGCCAACACTGTGGCTTCATCCACCGGGAGCTGCTGGTAAGCCTGGGCAAGGTCCATCTTAGCAAATATGGTACCCTGGCCCAAAGAGTGGAGGAGGTGTTGTACCACTGGCACAGGGTAGGGGTTGGCTTGTAAGGCTTTATTGATTGTGCATTTGTAATCAGCACAGATCCTAATTGAGCCATCCTGCTTAATAGGAATCACTATAGGGGTTTCCCACTTTGAGTGGTCAACAGCTTCTAAGACCCCTTGGGCAATAAGCTTATCTAGCTCCTGATCTACTTTGGGCTGGAGCGCAAATGGCACCCTTCTAGGTTTCAAGCGGATTGGCGCTACCTGGGGGTCCAAATTAAATGAAATGGGGCTCCCCTTATATTTACCGAGGCGGTTGTCAAAGACGTCTGCAAATTCAGTGGCCAGCATGCTGAAAGGATCGGTGGTCTTTGCGTTGATGCTGGACACGTTGAGGCCAAGTGCCGTGAACCAGTCCAGACCCAGGAGGCTGGGCAGGTTGCCATTCACAATGATCAGTGGGAGGAGGCCAGAGAAAGTTCTGTGGGTGACATTGAAAGTGCCATAGCCCACAATTGGAATGGACTTGCCCTGGTAGTCTTTGAGAGTTACCGGGCACGGCTTGAGGTGGTGCTTGGCAAAGTTAGGCATCAGCTGCTGGAGGGTGGCCCATGAGATCAGGGA
This sequence comes from Thermophis baileyi, assembly GCA_003457575.1. Lineage (NCBI taxonomy): Eukaryota > Metazoa > Chordata > Lepidosauria > Squamata > Dipsadidae > Thermophis > Thermophis baileyi. The sequence goes on from QLTV01000981.1 coordinate 2,000,578, forward strand.
TTTGGAAGAGCCGGTGTCCACTTCCATCTTGCAGGGTGTCCCTTCTAACTTTACTGTGAGGTAAAGTTTGCTGGTAGCTGAGGCCACTGTAGCCTGGCTGATGGCCATAGGTGGAGGACAGTGAGCCTGAGAGATTGCAAAACATTCTTCCCGTCGCTTTTGCGGTCTTTTGTTGATTTTCCTATAGTAAGTGGGCTCGGCTGGTGAGTCAGAGGCTGGCAGAGCGGCTCTGCAGACTCACGACAGATGTCCCTTCTTGCCACAGTGGCGGCAGGTGGCAGTTTTGAACCTGCAGTCAGACCTGTCATGGTTCCTGCCACAGCCTAGACAACTGGTCTGAGGCGATTTGATGGCCGGAGTCCATTTTCTCCGTGTCGTTTTGAGGTGTCTCACGTCCTCCTCCTCATTGGAGGGGTCATCATAGTCGGCTTCTTTGTGGTGGACGGCTTAGTTCCTGCTGGCCTGGGTGGTCAATGGCTGGAACCGCTGGATCTCATTAGCTGATTTCTCTGACAGTTTGGACGCCCTGGTTTCGTCCAAAGCTTTCTGGAGATTTAACTCAGTGCGGGCTAGCAAATGGCGCTGGAGCCTCAGATCTCTCACCCCGCAGACAAGCTGGTTCAGCAGAAGGTCGTCCAAATCGCAGAAATCACAATTTAGGGCAGCTGTCCGAAGAGAGGCCATGTACTCATTTATGGACTCCCCTTCCCTCTGCGTCCTTTGACGGAATGCATGCCGTCTAGCAATGCGTGAGGGGGCTGGAGAATAGTGGTTCTTCAGTTTTTCCAAGTGAGTCTCCCACGGCATGGTATAGACAGGCTGAGGTGCTGTCAGGGCTTGAGCCATTACAAACATCTCACGGCCACATGAGCTGAGAAAATAGCCCAATTTCTGGGCGCTGGACAGCTCTGTGAAATCATTCGCCCTCAGGATGCATTCGAACCGTGTGAGGTAGTCATCCCAGGTTTCAGTAGCCAGCTCAAAGGGCGCGAATGTGGGTAGGGTGGCCATCCTGATAAGGATGGAGCTTAGGAGGTAGCCTTGATGTGACTTCTCGTCACCTGACTAGTGACCGGAGGCAGCGCTCAGCTCAGCGTGCTTCAGCTCTATGAGTGACTTTAGCTGGCCGTTACCTCAGTCCAATCCCACCCTCGTCGCCAGTGTTCTTTACGGAGAACTTAGGTGGGCAGGAACTGAGGTGAGGCAAGTGTGAGAAGGAAAACAGCATTTATTTCTAACAATCAGCACAAGGCAACTCCGAACAGCAACAACAACATGTGCTGTCTGACAGCTGCTTATATAGCAGCTGTCAGACAGGCGGACCAATGGCGAGGCTCTATTCTCCCGCCTGCCAGCTGCTCGCATCTTAGCCAATCAGAAGTGACCTGCAGCCGGCATGGCTTTTGGCGGCATCGTAACTCCGAGGACTTAACAAAGGGTGCTTTTATTGTAGTAAGTGATTTTAATCAAGTTGATGTGAAAGATACTCTCCCCCGTTTCCATCAATATGTGGATTTTGCAACCAGAGGGGAGAATACACTGGATCTTGCTTATTATAACATAAAAAATGCATTCAAAGCTGTCCCCCACCCTCACCTGGGCTCTTCTGATCATCTCTCAGTGCTGCTTATCCCAGCATATAACCCTCTATTACTCAGAGAGAAACCAACAGTGATATCAGAGTTTGTTGCATAAAAATCAAAACCAGAAGCACACACAGATGACTGATTCAGCTGGATTCAATAACTTCTTTATAAACATAGTAATATATACATACAATACCACAGGTAGATTATTTCTTCAAGTAAACACAAGCAGGAGTTAGTTTCATTTCAGCAGAGCAGTACAGAGAGGACAGAGAGCAGAGAAGACACTGAGCCACGCCTAGCCTTAAGCTTAAGTTTTCAGTTTCGATTCTCTGCACAGACTCAGATGTGGTTAGCTCCCACTGGCTGACTCAGTTGCTATGCCTATTCATTGGCTAACCTTGTTAACATGGCTCTCCCAGTCATGAATATTCTAACAAGTGAACAGGTAAGAATTTGGGCAGAGGGAGCTATAGAAGCATTACAAGATTGCTTTGAGTGCATGGATTGGGACATGTTTAAAGAAGTGGCAACAGATAACCAACATATAAATGTAGTGGACTATGCCACAATTATGTCTGCATATATTCAAAAGTTCATTGAGGATGTCTGTGTCATTAAAACATTGTTGTGAGGGCTAATGAAAACCCATGGATGCCATATATGAATTGCAAGATGTTGAAAGCATGGAATGTGGCTTTTAAATCAGGCGATATGCAGGCGCTTAGAACAGCCAGAGCCAATTTGAAAAGTGTCATAAAAAGAGCAAAGTCAGAAAGTTCAGAACTTTTTTCAGGACCTGATGAATTCTAGGCGAATGTTGCAAGGCATCCAGGCCATTACGGATTGGATGCCTTGCCTGGTGGCTCCATTGTGTGGTAAGGGTGACACAGACTTTTTAAACAAGCTGAACACATTTTTTGGGGAAGATTTGAGGCATCAAATAGCGCCCCTGTGAGGAAAGCTCTGCCGCCTCCTGACAAGCAAGTGCTTAGCTTTGATGTTACCTCTGTCCGGAGGACATTGTGGAAGGTTAACATTTGGAAAGCAGTGGGCCCAGATAATATCTCTGGGTGTGTTCTTAGGGAATGTGCAGATGAGTTGGCTTGTGTTTTTACAGATATTTTCAATCTTTCACTGCAGCAGGTAGTGGTCCCATCGTGTTTTAAGATGGCCATTATTTTGCCAGTGTCAAAAAAGTCTGCAATTACGGGTCTCAATGATTATCATCCGGTTGCACTTACATCCATCATTATGAAATATTTTGAGAAGCTGATAAAGGACATCCAGCCTCCCTCCAGCATTTGATTCGCTTCAGTTTGCTTACTGTCCAAATCGGTCTATAGAGGATGCTATTTCTTCTATTCTCCATCTGAGCTTGGTGAACTTAGAGAAAAGAAATACTCATGTGCGAATGCTGATTGTTGACTTCAGTTCGGCATTTAATACAATCATTCTTCAGCATCTAGTAGACAAACTGGTTTTAGGCTTTAATACTCCTTTGTTAACTGGATTCTTGATTTTCTTATTGATAGTCTCCAGTATGTGTGAGTTGGGACTAATATTTCTAACACCATTTTCTTGAGCACAGGTTCTGCTCAGGGCTGTGTCCTAAGTCCGCTGTTGTTCACCCTGTTGACCCATGACTGTTGTGCTAAGTTTGCTACCAACCATATTGTGAAGTATGTGGATGATATAACATAGTTGGCCTTATTCAGTATGACAATGAAGAGGTTGAGGGTTTGGTGGTGTAACAAAAACAGCCTCTAAAGAGATAATTGTCGATTTCAGAAAAGGCAGGCACAGCGACACACCTCTGTGTATTAATGATTCATCTTAATAGCATCAAGTTTCTGGGTACAAGAGTAGGCTAGCTTGGTTGCTCAACAGTGAGACACTGGTGAAGCCGGTACAGCAGCACTTGCATTTTCTGCGTTGCAAGAGAAAAGTATATCTTCCTTTCCCTGTGCTTACACTTTCTATAGAGGGACAATTGAGAGCATCCTGTCATATTGCATTACTCTCTGGCTTGGAAGCATTATTGCTTCAGACAAGAAGGCAGTGCAGAGAGTGGTAAGGATGGTAGAAATTATTATTGGTAGTTCACTTCCTTCTATTCAGGACATAGCATACTGTATAAGTTATGCTTGAGCAGGGTCCGCAGTATTATCTGGGATGCTACACATCCTCTTCACAATCTGTTTTCCTTGTTACCTTCTGGGAGGAATCTTTGTGGTATCCAAAGCAGAACATCTAGATTCAGTCACAGTTTGTTCCATATAGCATCAACCTTGTGAACTCTCAAGTTTCCTCTTTCCGTATTCAAAATGGACGGTGATTAATATATATATGTACTCTGTGTGTGTGTGTGTGTGTGTGTGTGTGTAAGTGGTGGGATTCAATTTTTTTACTACCGGTTCTGTGGGCGTGGCTTGCTGGGCGTGGCTTACTGGTCATGTGACTGGGTGGGCATTGCTTGGTGGTCATGTGACAGGGTGGTCATGTGACTGGATGGGCATGGCTTGGTGGTCATGTGACTGGGTGGTCATGTGACTGGGTGGACATGGCCAAGTCAACGTCACTTCTTTGCTGTCATGACCTACAAAAAGAAGATTATACAGTGGTGGGATTCAATTTTTTTTTACTGCCGGTTCTGTGGGCGTGGCTTGGTGGGTGTGGCTTGGTGGGCATGTGTCTGGGTGGGCGTGGCTTGGTGGTCATGTGACTGGGTGGTCATGTGACTGGGTGGTCATGTGACTGGATGGTCATGTGACTGGGTGGGGTGGCTTGGTGGTCATGTCACTGGGTGGGCATGGCTTCGTGGTCATGTGACTGGGTGGGCATGGCCAAGTCAACGTCACTTCTTTGCCGTCATGACAAAAAGAAGATTATGCAGTGGTGGGATTCAAATTTTTTTACTACCGGTTCTGTGGGTGTGGCTTGGTGGTCGTGTGACTGGGTGGTCATGTGACGGTGGTCATGTGACTGGGTGGTCATGTGACTGGGTGGTCATGTGACTGGGTGGGTGTGGCTTGGTGATCATATGACTGGTTGGTCATGACTTGGTGGTCATGTGACTGGGTGGGCATGACTTGGTGGTCATGTGACTGCATGGTCATGTGACTGCATGGTCATGTGACTGGGTGGTCATGTGACTGCGTGGGCATGGCTTGGTGGTCATGTGACTGGGTGGGCATGGCTTGGTGGTCGTGTGATTGCGTGGTCATGTGACTGGGTGGTCATATAGTCATGTGACTGGGTGGACGTGCCCAAGTCAGCTCTTACTGGATTTATGAAAAATAGTGTATATCTTGTCAATAAATATTTTAAAATGATTTAGTTGCTTTATTTTCTTTATGGAGTCATCTAAAACAAGTTGGAGGCGATGGTTTAAGCAGTGCCATATTAAGATGTTTGGAAACTCTTTTGCTATTCTAGTGCTCACTCCAGATTTTCTCCCAAGCATAACACTGGCACCATCAGAGCAAAATGCTATTAATTTTTTTTCTAGGTAGTTCTTAGTAAACCCAGCATTGTTTAAACTTTCCATAACTGAAGAACATATTGTCTCTGCATCTTGTTTTTCCAATTCAACAAGCTCAACAAAAATTGTTGGTGAGTTAACTGAATCCTCAACTTTTACGAAAACTATCACAACTGGTTTGCATGGTAGCGTTGAGGCTTCGTCAATAATCAAACATATTTTCAGATTATGTTCAATAATGCTAGTAAAGATTTTGGTTTTAATTTCTTTTGCAATGAAATCAACTATTTTCACTGCAGTTGACCGTGAATGGAATCCTATTCCCATATCTAGTCCATTTTCAATTTGCAATTCTATCGCATCTTCTATGTCTGAAAATGGTTTACATCCTTTTGCCAGGCTGTAAACTGTTTTGAATATTCTACAAGTGGTACCTAAATATTTTTCAGACATCTTATCGATTCCTTTTGTTATAGCATCCTGCTCCCCTTGTTTTAAATTCTTTGTGCAAATGGTATGAGCTGTTGATGAAAAATGTTCTCTCATTTTTTTTCTTAGAGACGCTTGTTGTACTTCTTTATTTTTCCCTGCTGCCTCAATCTGGAAATGTTTTCATTCTTTGGACACATGAACACCTTTCTCTTTTGAGAAGTCATGTTTTGCACAGTACTTGCAACCTAACTTTTTGTTGGAAATTTCCAGTCCCTCATATTTCTCTTTAAAGTTGTTATAATGTTGCAATGTCCAGCAGTCAGGAAGATTACTTTTAATTTCAGTCACCAATAATTGACTTGCTGCTTTCTCCAAGTTCAAGTGGTGGTGCTTGTAGTGGTGCTTGTGGTGCTTGTGACGGTTTTTGATCTTGGATGGCCAATTCTGTTGTATCTGGTTTCGATCTTGGTTTCTTGCTGGAAAAAGTGGTCAAACTCTGTTGCCTTTTCATCCTGTTAAAGGCTAGCAAAAAAAATAAAACAATGATGTAGTTTGGACTCGACTGTGGTTGTAAGTTGAGGACTACAGGTAACGGAAGGGATCTGTTTTCACCCAACATTGTACAGTCTGTTTTCATCCATTGCTGTGGACAATTTGTAATGTACAAATTGTCTAAAATGGTATAGGGTTTCCTGCCTGAGCAGGAGGATGGACTAGAAGACCTCCAATGTCCCTTCCAACTCTGTTATTCTGTTACAAACAAAAGGGTTCATCGTACCGGTAGCGACGGCTGGCTGGCCATGCCCCTGAACTGGTCCCCCAGTTGCTGCTCGCTCACCCTGCCCCACCCAGTCTCTGCTCTGCAGCTTGCCTGCCTGAAGCACTGCGCCCCTGATCTGCCTGCCAGGTAAGTTGGCGAAGTCGCGGCCTACCTAGCTGCCCCTGCCCCCCCACCATCCCAACCTGCCTTCCCTACTCCATTCCCCATGGCCCGCAGCCCCGACATGCTTGCCTGCCTTCCACGCGGCCTTCCCGGTGTCCCCGTGGCCAGCTTGCGAAGGCAGGCAAGCAAAAGGCCACGTGGAAGGCAGGCAAGCATGTCGGGGCTGGCCAGCTATGGGGAAGGGAGCTAGCAGCCTTTCCGGCAGTCCCCCACGCCCGCATGCCTTCTGAGGTCGGTGTCTAGCCCGGCCCGGACAGTGGGTGGGTGGCCGGCCCTTGGTGGAGACACAGCTGCTGCTGCTCTGGGGCTGAGAGGAGCGGCAGCGGCGGTGCTGCGGGATGGCAAGCGGATGTCCCGGGGCATCTGCCTGTGTGACTCCTGAGGAAGTGGACAAGGCTGTAGGAGCGATGAGTTCCTCCACTTGTTTGTTGGACCCGTGCCCCTCCTGGCTGGTTTCGGCCAGCAGGGAGGTGACACGAGGCTGGCTCCAGGCTTTAGTCAACGCGTCCTTGAGGGAGGGGTCCTTCCCGCAACCATTAAAGGAAGCGGTTGTAAGGCCCCTCCTCAAGAAACCTTCCCTGGATCCAGCAGAATTAAAGAACTTTCATCCAGTCTCCAACCTACCCTTTGTGGGAAAGGTTGTAGAGAAAGTGGTGGGATGTCAGCTCCTACGATCATTGGATGAAATGGATTATCTAGACCCTTTTCAGTCTGGCTTCAGGCCTGGCTACAGCACTGAAATTGCCTTGGTCACGCTGATGGATGATCTCTGGCGAGCCCGAGGTGGGGGTCAGTCCTCTAGCTTGGTGCTACTTGAG
>QLTV01000981.1:2016460-2028568 GCA_003457575.1 Thermophis baileyi
ATAACTATATATATATATATATAACTTGAAAGGAAGCAGTATGCTTTCTCCCATATTTGGGTATACCAGGTGATTTAACAGAGAAAAAAACACACACACACACACACACACACACACACACACACACACACACACACACACACACACACATATATATATATATATATAATTTTATAAAATAAAATAAAACTGGAAAATTTACATTTTAGGATCTGTATCAGCAACATTTACATGATGAAGAATGAAATTAAACAATTCTTCATTATTATTCATTCATGTCAAGATTGAATCACTTTGCTTCTTTCAAATCCTAATGCTTTTCAACTTGCCAATGAACTGGGAGGAGGGAAGGGGAAAGTGGAATGCTGAGAATGTAAGCGGTGAGAGCATGGAAACCATCAAGGTCACCACTGTAGATGCTTGAGAAAGAGATGGACTGTTCCCATAACAAAAGGACATCTCATAATTGGACAATGTGATCACCCAGAGATGGGGAGAAGAGGAAGCTATTGTTTAACTGGGCAAGCATTTGTGTGGAAAAACCAGAGCTGGTTTTGTTTCTTCAGTTCCAATATCCAATATCCAATCCAGTAAAGTTAAATAAATATCCAATCCAATAAAGTTTTACTTTTGGGAATTCAAATCTCCCAAGAGTGTTTCCTTGTTTTGGATTCACTAGTTGGACAGCTGACATTTCATTTTTAAGGAATTTACTCTAAGTTAGTGAGGTCAAAAATATTCAGACCATGTTTGTATTTATGGAAATTTAGGAGGATGAGTAGCAGAATGGTTGCCTTAAGACAGAGGAAGTCTTTAAGGCCCCAATTCCACCCCTTAAATCAGGGCTATCAAACTCACGGCCCATGGGCCGGATGTGTCACGCGCTGGCCACGCCCACGCCTGGTTTAGTGAAGGGGAAAAAAGTTGTGATACGTCACGTGATGAGGTCGTGACGACATGAGTTTGACACCACTGCCTTAAATACCGTACTTACCGTATTTTTCTGAGTATAAGATGCACCTTTTTCCCCACTAAAAGAGGCTGAAAATTTGGGTGTGTCTTATACTCTGAATGTAGCTTTTACTAAGCTTTTTTTTCAGCCCTAACGAGGTGCTAACAGTGAAGCGATCTTCGATCTTCGTGCTTTGCTAGCGAAGTGATCTTCCCTTTGCCTGCTTTTTTCATTGCTGCTCCCTCCGACAATCAGCCATGCGATCTTCCGCCTTTTTTTCAGCCCTAACAAGGTGCTAGCGAAGCGATCTTCCCTTTGCCTGCTTTTCTCATTGTTTCTCTCTCTGAAGAGAGAGAGAAGTGAAGTGTTTTAGAAACTGTTTTTTATCCCCAACCAGGGGACAAAAAGCAAGCATGTGTGCTCAAAACCAGCAAACTAATGTGCTGAAGCTGACCAGACTAAGGACTAGCCAGATGAATATCTGGTAGGCAGAATTCCCCCCCTCCTATTTTCCTCCCCAAAAACTAAGGTGCATCTTATACTCCAGTGCATCTTATACTCCGAAAAATACAGTACCTTCCTTTTTCCATTTGGCCTTGACTTTAGATGGCATGCTAGATATGGAAAAAACCTGATTCAGATATCTAATTGGTGTTTTTTTTTATAAAAAGCAATTGTTGCCCAAACTTTAATCATTTGAATAGTAATATGGATCAGATTTATATTGAGCCATGCATCTCTCAGGAAAGACCTGGGTAGAGCCAACTCCTTCTTGCAGGAAAATAATTCCCATACCATATCTGGTTTCTTAGGTAGGCCTAATGGGTGTACAACTTTGTTATAAAGCTCCGAAACCAAATAAAGAACACTACATTTGAATAAAGTCATTCTACCCTGCGTAGCATATAGCTCAGAGTGCTTCCTTTTTTCAGTGCTCTGAAAAGCAACCAACTAAATAAATAGGCACTTTTTTAAAAAGAAGAGAGCTTCATTGAAGTGTTTGTAGAGAAATGGTACTTTCATTATCCACAGAAATTTGAAACCGAACCACTTTCCCTTGAGAAAGCTATTACCAAGAAAATAGTAACATGAAACATGATCACAGCATTATTTCATTTAAGAAATTGTAAGGCAGTGAGGATAATGAATTTGAGAAGTGGCAGTTGATTCATGTATGTACACAACTTTTCTTTCTTGATGGTAAGGCTGTAATAAAAGTTAAAAACAATAATTGAAGACAATAGTGACTCCAAAACTCCAAGTTCTTATCACACATGATGTTATTCAAGATTTTCTGTACAAAGTAGATTGTGTCAACTCGCAAAGCATCCCTGGCCTGCTCTCGAGTTGCCATAGGCCAGGGGGGGATGGGAAACTGGCAAAATGTACAGTCAGAGTTGGCTTCACTTAGGAACGTGCTGACATGAAGCTCCTAATAAATAACTGGATTTCTTTTGAAGCTTGGCTCGAGACTCATGATTTAATTAGGGCATCCATCGGAACCCTGACAGCAAGCCAACTCTCACAAAACTAATAAATACTACTGGGATTCCTGGGTCCTGGGCTCTCCAGTCGCTCCCCGACATCTGGGGTGCTTGGAGAGAAACTCAGGCAACCTTGTCAGAAGGTGGACTATCCGAAGAGAGCCTGCTCCAAGCAACCCAGGGAGAGGCAGAGCTGGCCTCCAGCCAGGGACTGCCAGGAACCAACAGCCTAATTGCAACTGGAGTGCAGCCATCCCTGAACATCAAAGCTGAGATGCCTGCCCCAGCGACCGAAGCAAGAAGGGATGAGTATTGGTGGAAAAGAATCCCTAAAGCAGCTGAGGTTGAGTTCCCTCACCCAAATGCCCAGAAAGGGGGAAGGCCCCTGAGCGAGCTGGGAAGAGTGGATTGGATGTGGGACTGGGCACAGGCCAGGCTCCCAAAGCCCCTGATGGAACCCCTGGGGAGATCCATAGAGCAGCTGAGGGAGGAATTTGACCAGGCCACCTTTCGTGATGAGGGCCCATCATGCTGCCCAAAAGAGAGGGAGGTTGCAGCAGAGCCCTTTGAAGGGAGGAGACACAGACGAGAACACAGTCCCCCTTCTCCACCCACCAGAAGGAGAAGGAGCCCGAGGCTGCAGCCAGTGCCTCCTCCACGCAGCAGGCAAGCCGCCCAGGGCAGGCAGCCCCTCGCTACGAACTAGAGTCAAGGAAGGCGGCCAGCCACATCAAGCGCAGGCTTACAGGGGTGAGTTCATTTTCATTAGTTCATTTTTTCAGAACAAGCCTGGACAAGCAAATTGCCCAGGTAACTGCCTATTGGGACATCCCGAACCGACTCTCTGAGTGGTTCCGAGTAGCCATAAAAGTCGATGGCGGATTGCACACCAACAACATGAGAAAGAAACTGGACACTAAAGAGAGAGGTCAACCAGACCAGAGACCACCCAATCGTCGGGGAACCACAGCACCACAGCCAGCCCCCAAACCAGTCATCCCATGAAGTCTGCTGAAATGCTACAGATGCGGGGGGATAGGCCACATGGCATCAGCATGTGCAACCCCAGCCCCGAAACCAAGGCCAGAGCCACCACCCAGAGCATGACCAGAATGAGGCCCCAGATGTGCCACCAACACATCCCAGAAGGCCCTCCAGGCTGCAGAGGTCCCTCCCCACCCAGCCAAAGGGGGGGAACCCCAGGCAACAACGACCAGTCGCCAGATGCCTACGACAGCGAGGACGAGGGTGAAAATGACCCAATGGTGAGTGAACCAGTCCACTCTTTCATTTTCCCAATACGCCTCACAGCCCCAAATACAAGAACCCAGGGACTTTTCAAGCCCTAATAGACTCAGGATGCAATAGATGCTTGATCAACCTAACCACGGTCCTGAAACTGGGGATCAGAGCGAAAAGACTGGCCCACCCGATCCGGTTCAAATAGGTTGATGGGTCCCTATTGGGGGGAGCCTATCCCACCCACCTGACCGAACCAGTGAGGCTAGAGCTAGTGAATAACTGGGAAGTAATTCGATTCGTAATAGCCCCCAAAATGACAGACACAGTCATACTGGGACTCTCCTGCAGAGGTGGATTCCTCCCGGTTTTTATTTTTTTGCACTGCGCATGCGCGCGTGTGCAAAGTGCACGCGCACCCATGAGGTGCGGCTACATGGCGCAGGAGGAAGCGAACTGGCAGCGAGGTAAGTTAGAACCCTGCTCTCCTGGCTAGACAAGTGGGGACCAACCATCTGGTGGCAAGGGGGTAGCCGCAGACTGAGGATAACAAGGGGACCCCAACCCCCTCCACATCAGCAAATAGAAGCACTGCCATGCAGGGAACCCTCCCAAAGGGCCCACCAGAACAACTGGCAGCCACCTCCGACAAAACCCCAGAGGCCGAACAGATTCCGAGAGAATATCAGGACCTCGCGGAAGTATTCAGCGATGCCGAGTACGAAGTCTTACCTCCCCACTGGGAGACAGACTGCGCCATCAAAATCATCCCGGGGCAAAACTACCCAAACCCAAACTGTACGCCATGACGTCCCAAGAAATGCAAGAAATGCGCAAATACATAGACAAAAACCTATTGCAAGGGGGTTCATCGAGCCTGCCAAGCCACGGATCGCAGCCCCAGTCCTGTTCAAAGAAAAAAAAGATGGAACTATGAGATTATGCATTGACTTCAGGGGGATAAATTGTGTGTGCGTACACAACCTATACCCCCTCCCTCTCATGAAGGACATGCTATCTCACCTAGCCAAAGGAAAAGTTTTTACCAAATTAGACCTCAGAGAAGCATACTACCGAGTACACATCAGAGAGGGAGCCAAATGGAAAACAGCATTCAACTGCCCCCTAGGGAGCTTCCAATTCAAAGTGATGCCTTTCGGACTGCAGGGGGCCCCAGTGGTGTTCATGCAGCTAATAAACAAGGTACTGCATGAGCACCTCTATAAGGGGGTCCTCTTCTACGTGGACGACATTCTCATCTACACCGAGACCATGAACAACCACATATCCCTACCGAGTGTCAAATGAGGGCATAGAGATGGACCCAACCAAAGTACAAGCCATCCTAGGCTGGCAACCCCCTCACACCCGCAGACAGCTACAAAGCTTCCTAGGGTTCGCAAATTTCTACAGGCAATTCATCCCCTCCTTCGTGAAGATTGCCAAACCCATGACGCACCTCCTAAAGACAGGGGGCCCAGGGGCGAAACCCCACTCGGGACAACCCCTACAGTGGGACCTAACCTGCCAAAAGGCATTTGAAACACTAAAAGGAATCTAAAAGGAATCGGTTGTCAGGGTTCCAGAAAACATCCCCAACGAAATAAAACATCCTGACCCTGAACAACCCTTCATTATCCAAGCAGACGCCAGCGACATGGCAGCGGGAGCAGTGCTACTCCAAAGAAATAGCCAAGGAAACCTACAGCCCTGCGCCTACACCTCCCGCAAACTCACGGACACAGAGAGGCGATGGGCTGCATGGGAAAAAGAGGCTTTCGCGGTGAGATGGGCACTGCTAACCTGGTGCCACCTGCTGGAAGGGGGGCAGAGGCCATTCGAAGTCTGGACTGACCACAAAAATCCGCTCAATACTTCAACCGGTTCGACTTCGTGCTAAAGCACATCCCAGGGGGGAAGAACTTTCTAGCTGATGCTCTCTCCTGCATGCCCCAGTACAAATGCAAACGAGAGGAGGTAGTAGATGCCATTGTCCCCCCTACCCAAACAGCCGCCCAGGTGACCACCAGATGACAATGCAGCGACTGGCAAGACCAACCCGCAAGCGATCTAACCACGAAACTCAAAACCAAACTGCTAGCAGACCCCTGGTTCCGAGACAACCAACACATCTTGACAAAAAGAGATGACCTAGCATGGAAGGGGACGAAACTCTATGTCCCAGAATCCTTACACACCCTAATCCTCCAGAGGAGTCATGACGTCAAACCGGCAGGCCACTTTGGGTTCCTAAAGACTTTACACTTAGCACAGAGGCAATTCTGGTGGCCCGGCATAAAGAAAGATGTGAACAGTTATGTGAAAAGTTGCACCATCTGCACCACAATGAAGAAATGATCAGGAAAACCCCTCGGACTGCTACAGCTGGTAGCAGAACCAACAAGGCCATGGGAGGAAATTGCAATGGACTTTATAGTGGAGTTGCCAAAAAGTGGGGGAAACACGGTGATCTGGACTGTAATAGACTTATTCTCCAAGCAAGCACACTTCATACCCTGCAGCGGACTACCCTCAGCCCAGCAGCTAGCCAAACTGTTCCTGAAGCAGATCTACTACCTGCATGGAGTGCCACAGAGAATTATCTCAGACAGAGGGGTCCAGTTCACGGCTAAGTTCTGGAGGGAGTTCCTGCGGTCCATTGGGTCATAGCAATGGATTTTAGAACCCACTACTGTCCTCAACCCACTTCTAGCTTGCCAGAAAAGTGACTTCCATCCATGTTTTCCAGCTGGGTATCAAAACTAGTGCTTTCCCTCTAACAATACAAGCAGGGCAGTCAAAGCCACCTGTTGTTCATCATTCCAGCCTCCTTTCCAATTGGCTAGTGTGTGCTCTGGCAGGCATGTCCCTCAGATCCTGCTCTCTACCTCTGATGATCATTTTGTGCTGGGCTGCTTGGCTGTTGGCCATGAAAGACTGAACTTCCCTTTTTCTTTTAATAGAATCTGCAGTTAAATGGCAAAAGGCCAGCTGTTTTCTTTGTTGTTTTTTCTTTTAACTGTGTACAATTGACAAGAGTTCTGCCAAGTTTCCTCTTCTAGCCCAAGTAACAGGAAGATGTATCAAACTGTTGTCATTTTTCTCCTGTCAGTTTTCAAAAGACATGGCCACAAAAAGGAAAACAATGACACAGCATTAGGGGAATTGCAGTCGTCTTCCAATCAGGACCACATCAACTGCATCAGGACAGAATACCTGTCATCTCTGCCTCCAGAGTGAGGAAGATATCAGAATCCAGAAAGGGTTTTCTTAAAGCAACTCCATTTTAGGCAGTTTATGCATGGGGGACAAGCTGTTCAACAGGTAAGAACAAGCTGATGTACAGGTAGTCCTCAATTTACAAGCTGTCACTTAGTGACCATTCAAAGTTACAATGAACCCCCAAAAGGGACATATGACACAATTTTGAAATTTCAATGTCACCCCCCATTTTTTGGCGCTCGGCAACTGGCTTGCATTTAAGACCATTTGCAGCACCTCACAGTCATGTGACCATGTTCTATGATGTTTTTGCTGGCAAAACCCAGCCCATAGAAAACAATGAGCTCATTTAACAACTGAGTTGTTCATTTAATGATCTCAGTGTTCATTGTATGACTGCTGTCTTTGCTTAATAAAAATGAATCCAGTCATGTGGTAACCTGCTTTACAACTGTGATGATTTATAACCAGAATTGCCAGGCTAAATTATGGTCATAAGTTGAGGACTACCTGTAGCATGATAAAAAATATCTCTAAGTCAAACATAGAAGATAAAAAAATTATGGATGTCTGGGATTAAAAAAAGATAAGGAAATTAATGCAACAGTTGGAGCAGAATTTATAAAGCAGAATGAAATTGATGAGTTTCTATCAAATAACATCAGAATAAAAAGACATGTGGGAAGCTTCTGTTTATTCTCACACAATTAGTAAAATCATGATAATAAATCTGATTCTTGCAAAAACAAGAGACAGATGGAAATAGGTGAGCCTGTTCAAAATAAGGATTTTGTTACATAGGATAGGAAGTAATTAAAAGGTATTTATATTATTTGTGTATCGAGAGCTAATTCTTAAAATACAGAACAAAGATTACTTACCAAGAACTCTTGCATTTCTTCTGAACTTGCCTGATTCCAGTTTTGCCTGTGGATGAAAACTGACAGCATTGAAGTCAGAGCAAGCTATAAGTGAATACCTGGTGGTTTTTAAAAAGTTTTGGGTTTTTAGAGGTGGAGTTTATAATTGAGCCATGTGGGAGCAGCTAATAGTTACCCTTTGGCCACAGGAGCAGAATATATGCCAACAGAATTGCTGAACCAAAACCAACTAAAATGTTTGAAGACAACCAGGGATGTAGTCAGATTTCACAGATGGAAAATATTAAGTCTCAGATGAAACATGTTGACATGAATCATTTTCATGCAGGAAATATGCAAAAGAAATTGAAACTAAAAATGAAATAAAACATTTGATTTGTGTGTATGTCTATGTGTTATTAATAAATGGATACATGGGGAAGTGATCATGAAAACAATACGCCTTCTCAAACATGAGCAAGAGTAGTCATGTTTTACAGTTTCATAGTCCTGCTGAGAATGATTGCATTCCATTTGCTACAGGGTGATATTTTCAAAAACTCCTGAAAATTTCCAGAATAAAGCCAAAAAGCATAGCTTTTACTTTGATTTAGCTTCAGTTATAATCATACAATAACACTGTCCTAAAATTGAAAGGAGAGCAGGGTGAACTGCATTTGCTTTGGAATTTAGAACATAGAATGTAGAATAATAGGGTTGGAAGGGACCTTGGAGGTCCTAGTCCAACCCTTTGCCTATGGCAGGAGATCCTATACCATTCTGGACTTTCTTTGGGCTTGATGGGATGGATATACAGTACATGATCATAGAAAGAATAACAGAAAAACAGAACGGAATAATACAGTTGGAAGGGATGCCAGAAATCCTACAATCCAACCCCTCCATCCAAGCAGGAGACCCTATAACATTTCAGAAAAATGGGTGTTCAATCTCTTCTTAAAAATCTCCAGTGATGGAGCACTCACTATTTCTGGAGGCAAGCTATTCCACTGGTTAATTGTCCTTGCTGTCAGGAAATTTCTCCTTAGTTCTAAATTGCTTTTCTCCTTGTTTGGTTTCCATCCATTGCTTCTTGTCCTACCTTCAGGTACTTTGGAAAATAGGTTGACACACACCCACCCTCTTCTTTGTGGCAGCTCCTCAAATATTGGAATATTTAAGAAGTGAGGTGAGGAATATCTGCAATTGAAAAGAGCAGTGTCATTGATATTTTTGTCCAGACACCCCTCCCCCCAAAACATTGCAAATCTACAACCAATGAACTGCTCTATCTAATACTGTACTCTATCCCAGAGCATTTCAACACTAATAATTTATAGTGCCACCTAGGCATTGCTGTGGTGAGATACAGCTTATCTTCAATAGTGATATATTTCAACAGTCATGACAAACAATTCTATAAATCGTAAATGTCGAAATATCTGAGTTTTCAGAACAAAAGGGGACATGACAGAAATAAAATATGTCTCACAAAAGCAGTTCTTTATTCATGATATAATTCAAAGGTTAAATCAGAACACATAGTAATAATCTATACAAGCATACTGTTAGTCTGCCTGGTGTAAATGATAATGCTGACACTCAGTAATACATCACTTTCACAGTGTTTAAAGATTTATTACAGGAGAAATGCTCAAAGGCATAGTAAAAGAAGGAGATTCTATTGTAGGCTTGGGAAGCCAGTGGCCCATGAAGTATTGCTGGATTCTCCATTCTGCAAGTATGACTAATAGTCAGGGACGACTAACAGCAATACCCATTGTATTGTACTTTGAGTAGTTGTATCTTTATTGCTTTGCATATTATAATGATATATCAGGATTTCTTCTTGATATATTTTCTGGCTTAATCATCCTAATTCATGGGGAGTGTTAACAAGAAACTTTTCTGAAAGAAATTCTGAAAGACATCTATTATCCATTTTTATGTACCAGCTGATAGGTGAGATAAATTCCAAATATGGATACAGGAAACTACAGACCAATCAGCCTGATTCAATACCTGGAAAGACCCTGGAAAAGATAATTAAGCAAAGGATCTGAAAACACGTAGAAACAAGGAAAGCTATTACTAGGAGCCAGCATGGGTTTGTCAGATCATGCAAAACAAACCTTATTGCATTCTTTTTGAAATGAATTTTTATTCATTCAATTTCTACAGCCCAACTCAATAATTCTGAGTAGCTTACAATTCAAAAAATATTCAATTAAAACAATAAAAATATTTTAAAACAATAAAAAAGTAAAAAATATTTATCCAAATAAATATGTATAGCAGCTGAGATATTTGGCTACTTAACAATACAGACAAGAAATGAGGCTCTAATACAGTGGTTCTCAACCTTCCTAATGCCGCGACCCGTCCCCGCCCCCTCGCCGCGCGTGCGCGTTGCCAGGCGAGAAGCGATGAGGTGACAAAGGGGGCATGGCACCAAGATGGCGGGCTAGCACGCGCGGCCCTTCCATTGGCGCCTGTGCATTCGAGGGCCGCCCGTGCACCGTCCACGGGTACTCGTATGTGGGTGTATCTGCATGTGCGGTGTCTCGGTTCCTACGACCATTGGAAAGATGTGTTTTCCGATGGTCTTAGGCGACCCCTGTGAAAGGGTCGTTCGACCGCCAAAGGGGTCACGACCCACACAGGGGTCACGACCACTGCTCTAATACATTCAGCACCCCAGGCTCAGGAACACAGTTCAGATTTTTAGAGCTTTATGAAACATTAGAAAGACTTTGTAGCAGGGGTGAAATCCAGCAGGTTCTGACAGGTTCTGGAGAACCGGAAGCGGAAATTTTGAGTAGTTCGGAGAACCGGCAAATACCACCTCTGGCTGGCCCCAGAGTGGGGTGGGAATGGAGATTTTGCAATATCCTTCCCCCCAGGAGTGGGTTCTTCTTTTCTTTGCTGCCGGTTCGCTCAGCGCCGTGCCATGCGGGTGTTTGTGCACTTTGCGCATGCTTCGCACATGCGCAGTGCTTAAAAAAGCTTTTGCGCATGCGCAGAAGCAAAAAACAAGATGGGGCCGCCTATGGCGCCGCCGAAAGAACTGGTTCGGGGGCGTGGCAGGCCTGGGTCGCTGCCGGTTCTAGCGACCCAGGCCGCCAAGTTACTACCGGTTCTATAGAACCAGTGCTGTGGCTTGCCCGAGTCCCGCGCAGCTGCTCATGGATCCGGAAGATCAAGAACCGACTATGGGGTGGCAATATCATCCTGTATCTCCGGCACCTGAGTCCGAGACCAAGGAGGACGCAGTGCCAGAGGACGATAACCAACCAGGGCCTTCTGCACCTCCCCAGAAGGAAATGAGTGACTCCAGTGGAGAGGAGGAGCCTCTGACTGATGCTAGGGCATGCAGGGCAGCTAGCAGGCAAGAGTGGCTCTGCAGGAGGCGGTCTCCCCTCTGATTGATGCTAGGGCACGCAGGGCAGCTAGCAGGCAAGAGTGGCTCTGCAGGAGGAGGTCTCCTCACCTGTAAACCTGCAGGCTGATGGGCCATGCCCTAAGACTATATAAGTTTTCAGAAAAGCTGAAACCGTCGCTGGAGACAACGCAATTATTTTCCTGGCTGATGTCAGAACTTTGGATATCTTAGTTGGAATTACTCCAGTCCGGGCTCTTGGCCAACTCCAGTAAGTGAAGATAATTCGGGACTTAATGACCTGTTTGCATTTTTGTATTTTGACTCCTGGCCAAAGTGTTCTTTGATTCTCAACAAGAACTGTGTTGGAAAAACTTTAGCAAACTTACTACTAAGCTGCATTATTAGTAGTAAACTCTTATTTGTTTTGCAAACAGTGTGTGTGTGTCATTTTACTGGGGGCTTGCCGTGCTGGGTCACAACAACCGGTCCGAACCAGGTGGAACCCACCTCTGCTTCCCCCAGGAGTGGGGAGGGAATGGGGATTTTGCAGTATCCTTCCCCTGGAGTGGGGCGGGAATGGAGATTTTGCAGTATCCTTCCCCTGCCACGCCCACCAAGCCACGCCCACCAAGCCACGCCCACAGAACCAGTAGTAAAAAAAATTGGATTTCACCACTGCTCTGTAGTCTATGAAAGTGAATGTGGTAATGTGTTCTTTTATCATTTTTGTGAGGTAAGTACCTCCATTTTTCATTTTTGGATTTCAGGTTTTTGTTTATTAGTAATAAATTAGTAATAAATAATAAATAATCATTTTAGCCATTGTCTTTATTTTACTTTATTGATTGATTGATTAGCCCTTGGGCCATATCAAAGTGCAGAGTTCCAGAAACAAATTTATTACTAAAATTTGATAAAAGCAATTTAAAATGGAAGTGGATAAAATACAATTTCAAATATGAAAATAGA
>QLTV01000981.1:2035081-2047846 GCA_003457575.1 Thermophis baileyi
ATAAATGAGTCTTACTTGCAGTGTCCATTATCTGGAAAAAGTCTTTTATCTTGGGTTGTTTTGGCATTGTCGCAGCCATGTTGTCACCAAGAGAGTTTTGCCTGTTACGATTTGTTGCCTGACTATCACAGGTCTATTAAAAAATACTTATACTGAAAAAGTAAAATGTCCAAACAACCTTATCAGTCCTGGTTCATTGGTAAAACCACAGAAGGAAAACATTCCTGCTGTTGCTGCTGCTCCATGTTAATGTTAATGTCTAAAAACAGCATATAAAAATTAAAAAATTTAAAAAGAGGCAAGGGTGATTAAATCCTGTTAAAAATTAGTTTAAAAGGCATAAAAAATAATTGAAATATTAAAACATTAAAACTACATAAAGATTTAATAGATGCCATAAACACCATTCACTAGGATCTCGCCATTGTCTATCCACTGCAGGACGAAGACATCTTCTGTATATTTCCAACCAATATGATCCTGAGCTTTCCTTTGCCAATTGGGCCCGCAATACCTGCTGATGTCGTAGATCCATCTTGTTTTAGATCTCTTTTGTGGATGTTTTTTATCAAGTGGAATCCATTCTATGACTGCCTTGGTCCATCTGCCATCAGTTCTTCTTGCTATTTGACCAGCCCATTTCCATTTAAATTCTTTTACTCTCTTGATGATATCGTATACTTTCGTTTGTTCTCTAATCCATGTGCAGGTCTTTCTATCTTGTCCTGTAATGGTGAGCATGTATCTTTCCATAGTTCTTTATGCTACTCGTAGTTTTTGTATTGATTGTGAGGTTAGTGTCCATGTTTCATCAGCATATGTTAGAACAGGTAGCATGCATTGATTGAAATTTTTTCTCTTCAGGTATAAGGGGTTCATGAAAATTATGCTTAGCTTGCCAAATGCCTGCCAACCACATGAAACATGCCGTTCAATTTCCTTTATTATATTACCTTCCATTGAGATCCATTGGCCAAAGTATATGTAGTGGTCTAATTCTTCTCCAGATATATATTTTTTCTTTCTTTGGTGAATTTATTAAACATAACCTGACTCTTTTCCAGGTTTATTTTTAAGCCAAATGGTTCTCCTGCTTTGTGCAGTTCTTGTATGTAACTTTGTAGCTTTTCTGGGTCTTGTGAGAAGAGAACAACATCATCTGCAAATCTTAAGTGAGTTAAATAGATGCCATTGATTTTTATTCCATCTTTTGCAAAATACTTCTTCAAGGCAGGCTGAGAAAAGGATAGGTGATATTGTACCACCTTGTTGTACATCTCATTCTATGTTGATTTCCACTTTAAGATCATTGTCTCCGTGGTTTATATATCTATATCTATCTATATCTATATCTATATCTATATCTATATCTATAAGTCTGGCACTATATGGAGCAGTATGGGGCTCTCCTCCCAGACGATGGGGCTATCTATCTATCTATCTATCTATCTATCTATCTATCTATCTATCTATCTATCTATCTATCTATCTATCTATCTATCGATTGATTGTAGTAAGTTTATGTAAGCAGTGCCTATGCCTTGGTTGAGCCAATATGTCAACCATCCCAATATGCTAACCAGCAAAAGAAATTCCTGAGACATTTTTTTTCTCCAAGTGTATACTTTACTGAAAAGCCATGTGGGTACAGAAGTAGAAAAGCCAGTTTTAACATTTCATGCATGAAAGCATAAGATAATTCCCCCCCCCCCCCGGTCCTCTCATGGTCCTTTGTCCACCAATCAGTTCCATCTGGGTAGTTTTGAGAACAATCTATTTGCTTCGGACATTCTCAGAGTTAGTGACCTTGGGGGTGGGGGGTGGAACTGTCTCAGGCTTCCAGATGGCACACTTGCATTCCAGAGTTTCCATCCCAAACCACCCTCACATTCCAATGCCTTTCCTTCCCCCTCCCATTAATGTTATCTGGTTGTGAGCAGGCTGCATAGTGAGTCAACCATGACATGCCAGCCCTCCAGAAAGAAGATTAATCCTACAAAGAAACAAACAAAAACATTATTCCTACATTAGTCTTTGTACACAACCATCCTACCAGGATCAATTTGGATACTTGCCATGAAACCTCTGAGTAAGCCTGGGAGCATGGACATTCCCTGCCACCACCCACTCTGCATCCACTAAGGGAAACCCTTTCCACAAAACCAAATACTGCAACCTCTCCTTGTGGTACCAAGGATCAAGGAATTCCTTGACCTCAAAATGCTGTTCTCCATTTACCCGTATGGGGGGGGGGAGGCAACTTAATGGCTGGCCTCAAAGGGGATGTATGAAAGAGCTTCAACAAATTGCAGTGAAACAGTGGATGAATGCGCCTGAGATTTTTGGATAATCTTAATTCCACTGTCACCAGATTTAGAATCGGGATAATGGGGAAAGGGCCTATGTATTTAGGGCCCAACTTCTTGCAGGCTGTCCCAGCTGCAGGAACTTTGTGGACAGGTACACCTCTTCCCCTATTCTAAACTCCCTCTGAGATGCTCTCTTCTTGTCAGCCTGTCTCTTCTGCGCTTCCCTTGCTCCCTCTAGCACTTTGTGCACTACAAGTTTTAGTGTACTCATCCACTCAGCCAAAAAGGTTGATGAAGGAGACTCTTGAGGAAACTCTGGTATAGGCACAAATGCTGCCCCAGTAGCTACTTGAAAGGGGGAAATCTGGTGCTACTGTGCACAGAGTTATTGTATGCCACTTCAGCAAAGGGCAGAAGCTCAGTCCAATTGGTCTGCTGGTAGTTCACGTAGCATTGCAGGTACTACTCCAGGACTGCATTTTGTATGTTCACAAGCTCCATTTGTTTAAGGATGATGGAAGCCCTGGGAGGAGCCTAGCAGCCTCAGGAATTCTTGCCAAAATTTTGAGGTGAACTGAGATTATGCGCTTTGGAACACCATGCAGCCGGTACACATGTTGTACAAAGAGCTTAGCCAGAGTCCAGGTGGGGGGATCCTCAGGCACACCACAAAGTGGCCTTGCTTAGAAAATAAGTCTGCAATGACCCAGATCACAGTGTTCCCAGCACTTTCCAGCAGCTCCACAATAAAGTCCATAGATGTCTCCCTCCAGGGAGTAGTGGGGCTGGCTACTGTCTGTAACAGCCCTGGAGGCTTGCCGGGTAGCGTCTTTATTGAAGCGCATATAGGCTATGTAGGCTTCTATGTTCTTCTTCATTCGTGGCCACCAAAACTGTCTCTTTACAAGGTGAAGGGTTTTCACAAATCCTAAATGTCCCGCCGCCTTCGCATCATGGCTTTACTGCAATACTAAAGTCCTCTGGCTCGCTGGACATATACTGTAGCTTGCTCCCCATCCATGCCAGTCCATCTCTTAATGACAGCTCACTCTGTTGTTTCTGGAACCACTCATCCCCTGCCAGGGCTTCTTTTAGTGGTTGCATCAGGTCATTGGTCAATGTTGATGATGATGCTTCCTGCTGTCTTGTGAGGGCCAATGCTGCGATTTGCTTGGAGGGAATAATGGAGTTGACTATCTTCTTTCAAGCACTGTTATATTGTGGCATCTGGGAGAGGGCATCTGCCAAGAAGTTCTGGCCTCCCAGTAGGTAGCAAAAGCTGAAGTTGAATCGGTTGAAGTATTGGGCCCACTGGACCTGTTTGGGAGACAGCTTTCAGGGAGCCTTCAATGCTTCTAGGTTTTTGTGGTCTGTCAACACTGGGGATTTTACTGCCCTACTTGGAATTGCCTCAAAGTAAGGAAGGCATAGGCTTCCTTCTCATCGTCTCTCAGTCTCAGAAAGCTTGCGGGAGTTATAAGCAAATGGCTGTAATTCTCCCTTTGCTTTCTTCTGAAGCAAGGTCACCATGGCCCCATGGCCACATCACTGGTGTCTGCTTGTATTACAAAGTCTGCTTGGGTCAGGGTGTTTTAGGACTAGTTCAACGGTGAAAAGACATTTGAGGTTTTTTTAATGTGGCTTGGCACTCTAGTGACCAGTTTAGAGGTTGGCTTCACTGGATTTAGCTTCCCCTTTTATTTTCAACAGATTCATGATCAGTAGGGCTATCTGAGTGAACGTGGGGATGAACTGACAATAGAAGTTAGCAAAGCCGAAGAAACTTTGTAATTGTCTCCTTGTTCACAGAGGCTCCCAATCTAGGATCACTTGGACCTTCCCAGGATGCATCACTATGTCATCCTTCAAGATTCGGTAGCCTAGGTAGTCCAAGCTGGTCTTATGGAAATCACACTTGAACAGTTTCGCCAAAAGCTGAGCCTTCTGCAGTTTCTCAAGCACCATCCTGACCAACTTCACATGCTCTTCCTTGGTTTTGGTATAGATCAATATATCATTCACATACACCAGGATCCCCTTGTACAAGTGCTCACGCAGGACCTCATTTATTTACTACATGAACACTGCGGGGGCTCCTTGTAGCCCAAACGGTATCACCCGGAGTAGGTAGCAACCCAGAGGGCAGTTGAACCCAGGTTGCATAGCAAGTCAACCATGACATAATTATTGCTTGCTGGAATACTGAGGCAAACATCTTTTTGTAGTCAATGAAAGCCATGCACAGTGACATGGTGTACTCGTTGTGCCTTTCAATGACTTACTGAACAATCTGTTACCTTATAATATATCACACACACACACACACACACACACACACACACACACACACGTTTAAAACATAAAATACAAAAATACAAAAGAAAATAGGAAAATACGGGAGGGAAAAGGGAAGGGAAAAGTGTAGGGCAAAGGGAAAAATGAAAGAAAAGACATTGACTTCCCTTTGGTGCAGTAGAATAAGTAATAGCATCAAACCTCAACTTTTTATTTTTACATAATAATAAAAACTAGCCATTTCTATAACAACAAACCTATCTAATTGATAAAACCCGAAATCAAAGTTTTATTTTTCCCCCGCTTCAAGCACAAAGTCCAAAAGCAGTTCCAAAGTAGAAACAAAAGTAATTGTATTTTTTTTTCTTTGACCAAAGCAGTCAATTTGGCCATCTCTGCTAACTCTATCAACTTTTGCAAGCATTCATCCATTGTAGGAATCAAAGTGTCCTTCCATTTTTGTGTTTAAAGTAACCTTGTCAACATATATAACTCATCAAATTTGCAGATAATACCAAGCTGGGGAGAATAGCCAACATTTTAGATTTGAACATTGGGCTCTATCCAACAAAATGCAATTTAGTGGTGAGAAAAGTAAGGTTTTATACTTAGGCAAGAAAAATTAAATAGGTGTAGAATAGGTGGTACGTGGCTCAACAGCAGAAACTGTAAGAGATATCTAGGAGTCTTAGTGGGCAATCACTTAAATATGAACCAGCAGTGTGCTGCAGCTGCCAAAAAAAGCCAACTCAGACCTAGGCAGCAACAACAGAGGCATAGTATCAAGGTCACATTAAGTGTTAGTACCGCTTTATACTGCTTTGGTAAGACCACAGTTGGTCACAATGATATAAAAAAGATGTTGAGACTCTAGAAAGAGTGCAGAAAAAAGCAACAAAGATGATTAGGGGGCTGGTGCTAAAACATGATGACAGTTGCAGGAACTGGGTATGTCTAGTCTAACAAAGGGAAGAACTAGGGGTGATATGATAACAATCTTCCAATATCTGAGAAGCTATCACAAAGAGGGGGGCAGGTGTCAACCTATTCTCCAAAGCATCTGAGGGCAGGACAAGCAGTAATGTATGGAAACTTATCAAGGAGAGATCTAACCTAGAACTAAGGAGAAATTTCCTGACAGTGTAACAATTAACCAGTGGAACGGCTAACCTCCAGATGTTGTTGGTGCTCCATAACTAGAGATCTTTAAGAAGCGATTGAACAGCCATTTATCTGGAATGGTATAGCATCTCCTGCTTGAGCAGGGGGTTGGATTAAAAGACCTCCAAGGTCAGTTCTAACTCTGTTATTTTGTATTCTGAAGCTGAGAATTTTTTTAAAGAGTAATTGAACTTACGGTTTTCTTGGATTTTCACCGATATGAAATTTCAAATAAAATAGAAGATGATAAACATTTTATCAATGCATTTAGAGTTAAACAGAACAATTTACCTGCCCAACATAATATATCCTCTAGAGTTTTGCTGCTCTCCGAGTCTGGTTGTTTGCTTGCAGGCACTTTATTATCTAACTAAAGTAGTTAACACATTTAGGGCACTGATGTAGTGAAATATCTGCAAGCAAATGGTCAAGCTCATTGTGCACTAAGTACTCCACAGTTCAACCCTGGGCTTCATATATTCATTTCTAGGATATGTCCTTTGTGGAATAGTAGCACTTCAGAATGAAGCTGGAGGTCACAGAGTGGGAAATCTAAATAAATCTTATATATTCAAACCTTGTATGTTAAAAAGTACATCTTTTGTTAAATATCATTGTATAAGAATGTTTTTTTTTAATTGGGGAAAGAGATGCTTTTAAATTCCTTACAAAGAGGAATCTATCATTCTTTAGTTCTATTATAGGAATAGGAATATGTTAAAAACTGTACAAAGATATGTGGATCAATAAGAGGACTAGGAAACGAATGGTTCAGCCAAAGCTGCCCTGCATTTAAAGGATGTATGCACTTTGGTATTGGCTCCATATTTTTGTAAAATTAAATGTGAAGCTTATTGAAATTGAAAAACTGTAAACACAGGATAATTATATTTCCAGGTGAAGCACTCAATACTATATTAGTTGAAGCAAATGGAGTTGAAAAACTATATTACTCTTCTGCTATCCATAATGCATTGTAACTTGTCTTGCTTTCTAGTTAATTATTCTTCCTTGTTTCTTCTACTGTTTATCTTTGATTTTATCTCCAGGTTTCACATGAGACAGAAAAAAACATTTCTGCTTATTAGAGGGGTGAAAGAAAAACTTGTGATGGCATTTTAGATCTCCCATATAAGGAAAACCCTTTAGGATAACCTTCACACTTTATAGAACAATTCAGATTGACAGCATGGATCAGAAAACTGTAGTAATGTGATTGAAAATTGCCTTTCTCCCATATTTAAATATCTCCAGGCAGTTCAAGGCTTTCACCATCAAATTACACCACATCAAAGTTTTCATCAAATTACATCACCTCAAAGTTAATTGATCTTTTTTTCTTCTTCTGGACATACTAAAATGGAAATTTTAAATATGTTGAAATAGTTTATTAAGTAGTAATATTTCTGAATATTGTTGGAAGAAAAATCCAGGGTCCAGTTCCAAGCCGGGAATAAAATGGAGGCTGATTGGAAAGAAAGTTGGTTTATTGATGAACAGAACCACCAACCACATGTGATTCGGGGACAGCTGACAAAATGGAGTTTAGAGTCGATGGGTTTTATACCTTCTGGATTCCTATGGGGTCATGTAGGGGTCATGGCTGGCTCTATAGGCAAAAGGGGAAATGCAAATCCTAGGTGTTTATCTGAGCTAATTTTGTCAACCTTTGGCTTGATTGTGTTGCTTATTGTGTTGCTTATCTGAAGTTTCTGCTTGACCCAGTCTTTCTGAATGGATTACCAAATCTGCATTTCTATAAGCTAGCCTCCTCAGTTTCTGCTTGGGGCAGGAAAATTGGGGCTGGTTTCTTCCTCCCTTAAGATTTTTTTACCCCCATTTCTCCTTTAGGGGAAATATTCTATCCTACTTTTTTTTTGTATATATTTTTTTAAATATATATATAGGTATTGAATACATGAATAGTGTGGCATCTGGGTATCGTTAACTTTAAAACCAGATAATAGTGATAATCTTGATAAACTTAATCATACTCATATCATTATAACATTATAAATTTTACAATTAAAGTTGTTAACATTTTAGTATTTGCTCCACCATATATATTCCTTCATTTAATTATTCAGTATTTTAATACACAATACTAATAACCATAATAATGTTGTTTAAGTGTACATAATCCAATCATCTTTCAACTTCTGATCCTTTCATCTATATACTGATTTTAAAATATTATATAGGAATATGCATAATAATATTTTTCTCCTTTCCAATTTCTACCTCTATTCTAATACTTAATAGAACAATTCTTATATTTGTAGGTATTCTATTTCTATCTATCATCTCTTGCCCATTTTAGTATTTCCATTCTTGTTGATTTTTTGGCATGTTTTCCATACTCCTCCCTTGGGATTTTGTATCTCCATCATTCATGATTGAACCAAATGTTTCCTCTATCTCTACCTCTACCTCTCGCTGCCAAACCTTCACTATGCCTATCAGTGTCTCTATCTTCTCTTCAGGAATGTCTTTCTGTTTATCCAGTTCTATTTTTTGATCTCTTAATGTATAATCTGCCTGATCTATTTCATCCATTTTAATTATCACTTTCTTCTCCTTGTCTTTTGGATTAATTTGTTGTTTTATCTGCTCTATTCTTTCCTCTGTTTTTCTTTTTCTTTTTTTAAAATAATTTTTATTGAACATTTTCTAAAAAAGATTTTTTACAATCTACTTTTTTACAATCTTTCTATATCGATTTGCATCAATTTTACATCCATTTGTCCCTCTTTGTCAATCTACAATTAATTATACATACATTTCCATTATTATATGTATTTCTATTATACTACACAATATTACAGTCATTTCTTATATGTCGATTCCATTTCTCCAAGTTTATTGCTCATTTCTTACTTCTATACCTTCTTTGAAATTGATCTTTCTTAACCTTTATGCCTGTCATCTAGCCATTTATACCAATCGTTCCATATCTTATAATATTCTGATTCTTCTTTATCATTCATTTCTTTTGTGAGTCTGTCCATTTCTGCACACTTTAGAATTTTCTTAATCACACATTCCTCCGACGGTATATTGTTGTTCTTCCAATTTTGTGCAAATGCTATTCTTGCCGCTATTATAATATGTAAAATTAAATATTGCGGTTTTTTGTCCTGGTTCCCTGTAGGTATTCCTAATAAAAATAATTCCAGTTTCATATCTATTTGTTGGTTTGTTATCTCTTCGATCCATTTTCTTAACCTATTCCAGTATTGCTTTGCTTTTTGACATGACCACCACATGTGGTAGTATGTTCCCTGATGTTGTTTGCATTTCCAACATTTTGGTGATGAGTTGGGGTACATTTTTGCTATCCTTGCTGGTGGGAGGTGCCACCTGTAGAACATTTTATAAATGTTTTCTTTGTATGCTACAGACATCGCCAATTTATAACTTTTGTTCCAAATATTCTCCCATTTCTCCAATTCTATATTGTAGCCAAAAAATTTTGCCCATTTTATCATCACCTCTTTCACTACCTCCTCTTCCATTTTATATCTCAGCAAATAGTTATAAATTTTTGTAATCATTTTGTCCTCTGGGCCTTGTATAATCTTATCTAATTCGTGTTCCTCTTTTTGGAACCCATATTGTTCTAGGTCTTTTTTATGTCTAGTTTGGATCTGTACATATGGCCACCAGTCAATTTCTATACCCTGCTCTTTTAATTCTATTCTTGTTTTCAGTTCTCCTTGTTCCTTTAATAGATCTTTATATCTTCTTATTTTGTCCAGGTCCAGTACGTTTGGATAAATTAGTGCTTCCATTGTTGATAACCAGCTAGGTATTTTGTTATAGTGATTTCTTTTAATTTTTTGCCAAACCTGTAATAATGATTTTGTTATAGTGATTTCTTTTAATTTTTTGCCAAACTTGCAATAGTGCATCCCGAATTAAGTGTTTCTGGAAGTAACTATGAGCTTTATTTTTGCCATCCCACAGGAAGGCATGCCAACCTATCTGAAGATCATGTCTTTCCAGAGTCAAAATTCTTTTATTTTTTAATTGTATCCAATCTTTAATCCACGTAAGAGTTGTTGCATAATAATAGGTCTCCCAGTCGGGGAGTCCAAAGCCTCCTCTTTCTCTACTATCTTGTAATGCAGCACAAAAGTCTGATAATTCCACTACTGCTGGCGCACTTAACTACCCTTCTGGATAAAAACCTTTAGCCTCCTAGAAGTTGTAGATAAGGTGGCTTTTTTGTGAAGTAATGGGGTTTACTAATTTCTTGCAATGAAGAATGTATCTGCGTGTTGCTAATCACCACTTGATTTGTTGAAGATAGATTGCTTTGCTGCATTTTAACTTCATCAACCATTACGTAGTGGGGTGGGGTAGTGCCTGTGGGTCAGTGTTGACTCCTGGCAACCTCTGGACAAGTCCCTGCTGCCCAGGGCTGAGAGTGATTGGCCTAATGTAATCCAGCTGACTTTATGCCTAAAATGGGGCTTGAATTCATAGTCTCCGAATTTCTAGCCTGATGCCTTAATCACCACAGCAGACTGGCTCTCTTGGGTACATTAAGAATAGTGATAGCACTTAAAAAAACTTGTCTCTGCTCTACTTTTCTTTTCTTGGAAAACTGCTAGGTTGTCTCCTTTGCTTTCCTTCTTATCTTCCCTTCTTTTTTTAATATTATTAGGACACAAAGTTCAGAGATGAAGATACTTAACTACCTCTGTTAAATATAATCCCAGAGAAAGGACTAGAAGATTCCAAAGATTTTATCATGTCAGCCCTGTAGACAAAGTCAAGAAACTGGCAGGGCAGGGATCGCTGAATACTCTATTGTAGTAAGGCAGAATAACAGAATTTCACAATCCTGAGTTTCTCTTTCTCCCATCTTATAGCAAACAAAATCAGCTGGCCTTTTTAGTTTCCTTCTCTTACTTCTTTCTTTCTCATGGCTGAGTAATTTTCTGAAAGTGTTCCATTAACAAGGAAAGGTTTATTGCCAAGGAAAGGCCCACTTTCTTTCACATATTTCAACCTGTTCTTTCCTTACATTATTATTTGCAGGACTCTCTGCTGCTACTCCACACCTGCTTGATCATTCCAATGTATGCTCTGAAAAGTATCTCATAGTATCAGGTAAGGCATAAGAAGATAAGTTAGCCTGAAAGAATGCCTGAATTGTTATTACTATGTCATTACAGTGGTATGTCAATGGAACTCTTAAGTTGTTTCATTTGTCTCTTCTGGCATGATAAGTCTCAATACAATCACTTTCCAGAATGTGGCACTTAGGGAAAAGCAAGCTTATACAGTGCCTGAATTATGCCATGAATTATGTGCTAAATGCCTATTATTAATTCTTATTACTGTTAAAGTTTAACAGTAATACATATCCTGTCTTGTCTTCAGCTGTCTTTTATACTTTTTATACATCCTCCTGCAGTTGATTCACTTGTGTTTCGTCTTGTGTTTAGTCAATATCTTACTCTTCTTGGGCTACTCTCTCCTCACTTTGATAGCATCTGATGGTTTGAATGTGGGTCATATAAACTCTGTCTTGTCAGCAAGAGAGTTTGCTGTTGTATCTAATTCTTTTGCACCTGCCTTGAAGAGAAAGGAATCCTGCCAGGTCTTCATTTCCAGTTCTTTAATGGATCAGTCACTGTAAAAAAAAAAGTCTGGAAGCTGTTAACAATAACAGACTTTAGTCAATACTAGCTGATTACCCGGCGTTGCCCGGGTATTTATTTATCCCAATCTTGTATTAGACAGGAAAAGGAATGAATTATATCTATAGTGTCAAATCAAAGCAATTTTATTTACAGGGGTTTTAAAAGTATAAGGACCTTGTTCAAATCCCAGCTACAGAACCTGTGGACAGCTGGGGGATTTAGAAGCGCCACCCCCTGCCTCTGCCACCACCCATTTTACCATTTCCTCAAACTGGGCCTGGGACTGGAACATAAATCCCTGAGCTGGCCCATGCTGCGCCTCCTCCACCCCTGCTGAAATAGGCTGGGTCTCCTCTCTGGCCTCCATACCTGTTTCACCTCAGTTGGGGTGGTCTCGTCATTTGCGCAATGAGGTGGGGCGGACGATCCTGAGAACATGGGCCAAAGCTGTTCCCTGTGAGATTGGGCCGCCACGGTGAGGTGGGGGTGGGTGATCTGCTTAGGCCATACCACGCTCAATCAAAGGCCTCTGTACTGGCCTAATCAGTCTCCCTTTGCTTCGTATGCCTACTGTGTGAGGGAAGTCTAGGCCTGAGTTGGGGTGAAGGACAATCCTGGGAATACGGGCCGAAGCTGTGAGGTGGGGGTGGGCGATCCACTTAGGCCATGGCGCGCTTACTCAAAGCCCTCTGCACTGGCCTAATCAGGCCCCCTTTTGCTTCATAGGCCTACTGTGTGAGGGAAGCCTAGGCCTGAGTTGGGGCAAAGGATGGCCGAAGCTGTTCCCTGCGAGATCGGGCCACCGCAGTGAGGTGGGGGCAGGCGATCTGCTTATGCCATGCCACGCTCAATCAAAGGCCTCTGTACTGGCCTAATCAGGCTCCTGTTGTGACCCAGCATGGCAAGCCCCCAGGAAACGACACACACACACTGTTTTCCAAAACAAAGAGGACTTTACCACTAATGCAGCTTAGTAGCAAGTTGGTTACAGGTTCTTGTTGAAACTCACAGAACAATTTGGTCGGGATTCCAAAATACAAAACTACAAACAGGTCATTAAGTCCATAAATTATCCTCCCTTGCTGGAGTTGGCCGAGAGCCCGGACTGGAGTTATTACAAAGGTCAAACAGCAGCCAGACCAAATACTTGTGTTGTTTCCAGCAAGAGTTTCCGTGGTGAGGCAACCTTAAATAGTCTTAGGGCGTGGCCCATCTGCCTGCAGGTTTACATGTGAGGAGACCTCATCCTACAGAGCCACTCTTTCCGGCTAGCTGCCCTGCGTGCCCTAGCATCAATCAGTGGCTCCTCCTCTTCACTGGAGTCTCTTAACTCCTGCTGGGGCGGT
>QLTV01000982.1:13683-29968 GCA_003457575.1 Thermophis baileyi
GGTATAGTATCAAGATCATGTGAAGTATTAGTACCACTATATACTGCCTTGGTAAGACTACACTTGGAATATTGCATCCAGTTCTGGTCACCATAATATAAAAAAAGATGGTGAGACTCTACAAAGAATGCAGAGAAGAGCAACAAAGAGGATTAGGGGGCTGGAAGCTAAAACATATGATGACCAGTTGCAGGAACTGGGTATGTCTAGTCTAACAAAGGACTAGAGGTGACATGATAGCAGTCTTCCAATATTTGAGAGCCTGCCACAAAGAACAGTAGGACAGCCTATTCTGCAAGGCACCTGAGGGCAGGACAAGAAGTGACAGAAGGAAACTAATCAAGGAGAGATCCAACCTAGAACTAAGGAGAAATTTCCTGACAGTGAGAACAATTCATCAATGTAATGGCTTGCCTTCAGAAGTTGTAGGTGCTCCATCACTGGAGGTTTTCAAGAAGAGATTGGACAACCATTTGTCTGAAATGCTTCTGCTTGAGCATGGTGTTAGACTAGAAAACCTCCAAGGTCCCTTCCAACTCTGTTACTCTGTTATTCTTTTATAAAAGAGAAAGTCCTACAGCTGGCCACCAACCTCCTTCTGCCTCTATCTTCACATGATACAGAATGCTGGCCTGGAGGGGCTTCTTCTGCTTTCTGCCTGCCTTTCCTGCAGGACCACCTTGCTCTGGCTTGCTTGAACCTGTCTCAGCAGCAGACTGGCCCAGATAGGTGACCCCATGGGAGGAGATGTCCATAATGGCACTGGGTTGAGGAGGGTGTGTGGATGCATCCTCTCTGTGTCCTCTAGCACAATGTTTCTCAACCTTGACAACTTTAAGATGCTGGCCGGGGAATTCTGGAAGTTGGTCCGTACATCTTAAACTGCCAAGGTTGAGAAATAAGCTCTAGCATGTTCAGTAGCAAAAGAGGCTGCTACATCACAGCTTCTCCCAGCAAAAGGAGGGAAGTAGGGTGAAGTTCCTTGGAGAAACAACTAGGTCACTCCTTTGGAATCACATTTTTCCAACACAATGGAGTCACATTGCAGAGGCCTCCCGAGATTCTGCTCATGGTTCAACCATACATGCAATGGTACAGCTTCCATTTGGACAGAATAGAAAAGATTCTGAGGATCTGGAGAAGCCTCACCCTCCCAAATTGATCAGGAGGTCTTCCTAAGGCAGCAGGAGGAGAATTAGGGGTGACAGGATCCTTGAAGGGCTGTCACAAGGAAGAGGGTGTTGATTTATTCTCCAAAGCATCTGAGAGCAGGACAGAAAATAATGGGTGGAAGCTGTCAGAGGGAGATTCAACCTGGAAATCAGGAGGAATTTCCTGACAGTGAGAACAATTAATCTATGGAACAGCTTGCCTCTCGAGTTGTAGGTGCTCCAACACTGGAAGTTTTTAAGAAGAGATTGGACAACCATTTGTCCAGGATGGAATATGGTCTCCTGCCTTGGGCAGGGAGTTGGACAAGAAGACCTCCAAGGTCCCTTCCAGTCCTAGGATTCTATGATTCTAACACTTTGGTTTGAGCTGGTATTTGGCTAAGGCAGTAAAGGTCTTCCCATCTTCCATTGTTTTCCTATCCTGGTTCCTTCAGATGTTGTTCTGTTGATGCAAATGTCTCTCCTTTGACAACGCTTGTGGATCAGAGCTGGCTCTCAAGGAAGCAGAAATTTCAGGGAAGACTGCTGGGTCCAAAGCCATCCAAGGAAGGCTAATGGGGAGAAAATTCTCTGCACATTCCAGGTGCCCCTTCCATTTGGTAAAAGCTGCTGAAATAACATGTGAGGGAGAAGCAAACTTCAGTCACTTTCTGATTCATGGTGACCTTAATGAGGCTTTCACTATACAACCTTCTATCTTGTAGTTGCATCTTCTGGCACCCCACATTCCACAGAATTCCAAAGGAAGACTAATCCTCTCTCCTCCTCTTGGAACTTTGGCATGAAATTCAAAAACACAACCTAAAGAAATATTAGAAAAATTATCAGAGAACAAACAGGTTAAAAAGAGAGGTCCTTCACATGGATGCAAATTTCTACCCAACATTTATTTATTTATGTTCTTAAACTTATGGGACCACTCAGGTCACCACAGCGACTCTGGGTGGCAACCAATTTTAAACAGAAGCCATAATAGAAAACCATTAAAACATGCCACTGATCACAAACAATTGAAAAAAGAAATGGCAGCCACATGTGAAAAATAAAGTATCAACCCACTCAGCTTCCCTAATGTCCTGATCCCCAGGTCTGGGCAGACAGCCAGGTCTTCAGTATCTCCAGAAGGCCGGCAGGGTTCAGGCCAATCTGATCTCATGTGGCCAGATATTTCAGAGACGGGCACCATGAATAAAAAGGCATTATTTAATTAACAAGACCCAAAGTTTTCCCCCTGCCAGTTCTAATAAGGCAGGCAGAGACAACTGGAGTTAGGGTCCTTCAAGGGTCATTTCCTCATGGGTTTTAAAGGTAACCTTGAATTCTGTCTCCGAAGCCTATGAATACACTATTCATAATGTATTAGGCCAACTGAAGCCTATGGATACCCTATTCCCATCCTGCTTTTGCTACAGTTCATCCACAAGTGCAATCTGTGCCTTTTCAGTCCCATCCCAGATGGGAAACCTGACTGAAGGAGGAGCAGATACTCTACTTCTTCCAGGGTTCTCTGCAGCTATCTTCTCAACAACCTTCAATTAAGAAGGTTAGAGATGAATTGAAACTAGTCCAGAACTAGTCCAGGGGTCTAACAGCGACTTCTTGAAGAGGGGCAGACCATTCCTTGTGTCAGGGTTCCGACCGATGCCCTAATTAAATCATGAGCCTCAAGCCAAGCTTCAAAAGAAATCCAGTTATTTATTAGGAGCTTCGTGTCGGCACGGACCAAGTGAAGCCAACCCTGACCTCACTTAATTCGCGCCTTGGCTCTGACCCTGTTTCCCCCTCCCCCCAAGGCGTGTCATCAGTCACATTCCCCAACGAAGCAATTTCGCGGGTTGGAGAAGTCACTCCCTCTGGCCAGTGTGGATCTCCGTGGAGATGACCTTGACGTTGCCGGCTGGAATGTGCTTTGTTTTGACTGAAATGCAAGTTCCTCAATGCAGCTGCGAGGTTCGTTTCCCCATCCCCCTGCCTATGGCAACTCAAGAGCAGGTCAGGAATGCTTCGCAAGTTGACACCTTGCTTGTCACCAGACTACTCTACTTGCTTCTGATTTCTTAATCAGTTGCCCGCTTTGGGGAGTGGGGAAAATCTTCCCTTCTTTTCTTAGGAGTCCACTGATACAAGATATTATAACAAAGAGGAACAAGATGTCCACCAGAAAGGGTGCTGCTCATGGCAGGAGATTGAAAAAAGGATGCCTTTACCAGCATCAGAACCTGTCCACATGTCACCTATTGGGAGGCCTTAGTCAACTGGGAGACGTGTTTCTAAGTGACTAAGCTCCCAGCTCCCCGCATCCTATGTACATTCCAGTTATTTGATGGCAAAAGCCTCAGGGTGGGCTGGGGGAGGGGAAATAAGCCTAGGTGGGGGCCACCACTACACAGGTGAAATTCTTCCACTTTGTTTAATCTCCTGCCATGAACACCCTTTTTGGTGGACATCTTGTTCCTCTTTGTTATAATATTCTGTATCAATGGTCTCCTAAAAAAAGAAGGGAAGACTTTCCCACTCCCCAAAGTGGTCAACTGATTAAGAATTCAGCAGCAAGTAGAGTCCTGTTTGGCTCTGTTACATGACTGGTAAGACTAGTGCATAAAAATGAAATGATTCCAGATATGATATCCCCCCTCCCTCACATTCCACACATTCCATCTTGCAATAAACACAGAGAAATTATTTCAGCCCTAAGATCTGAATAAAGAGGGAGCCTGTTTAATATTCCAGTGATCTGCTCATTTGTTTAACTGAGCTTATTTTTTATTAGATGCTGTCTCTAAAAGCTTTTAGGATGGAATTTATTTCAGACAGTTACACGTTCATAAACACTTTGATAAATCCCTTGTAATTAAAGCTTTTTTAAATATCTGCTTAATGAACTTCTATTACAGGAGCTTGTAAAATACTGAGGATATATTCCCTCCTTTATATGGTCCTCCTTTATTGGAACTGTTGTGTAAAAATGTTATACATTTTTACAGTATAAGAAGAGTCTGTATTTGCGTGTTTTCTTTTTGCTGCTGTTTTTCTTGTTTCTCATTCTTTTTTTCTTTCATTATTTTCTCTTTCGTTTTATTAAATAGGGGGTGGGGGGAAATAGCAAAGGAAGACATCCAGAGGGAACACTTCCCATGAGGCTTTTTTTCCACTTGGGAAGAATTTGGCCTTTGAGTCACTAGTGGAAAATGACTTCTTCTGCTTCATGCTTCTGTAAAAAAAAAACAACGATTTCTATTCCTACAATCTGATGAAGTTCAGAAGCTCCCTTACTCAGCTCTCCTTCCAGCCTTGTCTGAGAAGAGGCTGCTGGGCTCAACCACCTTCCTCAAGTTGGTCTCCAGCTGAACTGAGATTCCAGCTCTGGAAATGGCCACCAAACCCCGGAGCAAAGGAAGCAGCACACAGATTTCTGTGTCTGCACTTGAAGCTACCGACAGCCAGATCAGGTGCCTCACGGCAAATCTCTGCTGGGATCCTTTGCTTCGGCTGGAAAGGGAGCAGCCAAAACAACTAGATAGGTGACGTTGCCTGTGCAAAGGGGGGTTTGGCTGGTGTGTTCCTAAGCCTCAGGTGACTGGACTAAGAGGAACAGCAGTCTACATCCTTCATCTTCAATCAACACGAGCTGGCTGTCTCTGCCTCCCCCACCCCATTTCCCACAGATATTCCTTGCACCCACCGGGCTCTGCCTCCCCCTTCCTTTTCTTTTCCCAATTGCATTTCCTTCTATTGTTCATCTTAGGCTTCGGGGATCGTAGATCGGACAAAGCAGCTCCAGGTGCCCCTAAAGCCAAGAGCGGCAATAGGACAGGTCCTTTCTGCCTGCCCTGCCCCCTTCCCAGTCAAGGGAAGCCAGTTTCCTTCTCTTCTCAACGAAGACTGGGGACATCAGAAGACCTCTGGGCATTTTTCATAGGGCTGTGCATCTGGAAGAGTCCCGGGGGCCAAACCAGAATTCTTTCTACTTCCTAGGTGAGAGTATCCTGCTTAGCAAGAAACGATGGATGGTTCTTATTCTGAGAGCTTCTTTTAAGATGTATTAATTATGATTTTTTTGTTCATGTTTGTTGTGATCTCCTTTTGAATATCCTGCATTTGAGCATGTAGTATGGAGATACAGTGATTATAGGTAAAATTATCATTCTGTTTACAGAGCTCTGATTTCATTCAAAATGTTTTCAGCAGTTGTCTTAGCAATTCTCCTTTCTATTCCAGCTTGTCTCTCTTTCTCCTCCCTCTCCAGGTCAGAGTGCAAAATGTGTGGCCCAGAGCATCCCCTTTAAGGCCTTTCTGGGGTGGGGAAGTCAATGACACCCCTTATTTTGCATCTTAGCAAAGGGGTAAAAGGGGCATCTGAAGTCTTTCAGTTGCTTACTTCCTGGATATATTAGATCAAGTCTCCCATCTTCCCCATTTAATAGGCAAAATGCTAGATGGGAGTTACAGTCCAGCTTGCTTGGAGAGTTCATGACAGAAAATTATGTGTATGAGTTTTTAACTGTTTTTAAATGTTTTTATTATGTTTTATTATGTTTTATTATGTACTATTCTTTTAATAGTTTTTTATATTGTTGTGAGCCACCCAGAGTCCCTTGGGAGTTGGGCGACATACAAATTTAATAAATAATAATAATAATAATAATAATAATAATAATAATAATAATAATAATAATAATAATAATAATAATAATAATAATAATAATAATAATAATAATAATAATAATAATAATAATAATAATAATAATAATAATATTTCTTTATTAAATTTATATGACACCCATTTTGCTATCCAAAGTGACAACAGAAGTAATTGGATTGTGGAGAAGAAGAAGAAGAGATCCATTTTGGTTATTTGATGTTGGGACTAATTCAAGGACCTTTTGGAAGATGTTTGACAAATATTAACTGAGGAAGTTGTTGTTCTTTTGTATGATACAGTTGTTCTCTCCATTTTACAGCAAAACCAGGAAAGGACCTCTGAGCTAAGAAAGGCTAAGAAATGCCATGCAGCACAACCTTGAGAGATGAATCCCTGCCCAGAGCAGAATGAAGGCTTTAATTATTACCCGGATGGATGGATAGATGGATGGATGGATAGATGGATGGATGGATGGATGGATGGATGGATGGATGGATGAGAAGGAGTTAACTTACTGGGAGGGTTTTGGAATTCCAGAGCTGCTAAGTAATTATTGGCAGTACATCATAAAAATAACATTTTCCATCTGTGCAAAAATTCAAGCATGAGTTCTACATATTAGTATTACCTGTTAAGGCTATTTGAATTGAGTATTTTTCTTTTGCTTGTACTAAAAAGATAAATATTTGAAAGTGGTCTCTAAAGCTCAGGACTCAGACCCTTCCCAGCCCTCCTCTTACACTTAGAGAAATGGGAGGGCCCCCCTCTTTCCACTGGATGTGTTCAAGCAAAGGCAGGAATATCTCCAGAACGCTTGACTTTCTTCCTAAATGGGTGTGCATTCCTAGCCAGCATGGCCCTCCCCTCCTACAATCATGGCTTCCATATGGGAACAAGGGGCATCAGCCATTAGGACGTCATTATGCAAATCACACAGAGAGTCAGTGGCATCAGCAACTAATGAAAATCATTTATGTCATTTGTGTGATACTGTCTTAAGGTTAAGCATATTCAGATTAGCTCCCAATCGCCTATTACCCTTAGTGCCCTTCTCTGGATCCCCTCCAGTTGATCTGAATCTTTCTCTGAGGGTGCCATGTAGAACTGAACCCAGTTCTTTAAGTAGAATCTGTGAAATGTCCGTTTTGTCTGTAGAGATTCTCAGTCATCCAGGTCATGGTTGTCCCAAAGGTGCTTTTTCAGGAGGCAACTGGACTTTCTTGTTTTTTCTTTTGAAGACGTTTCGCTTCTCATCCAAGAAGCTTCTTCAGCTCTGACAGGATAGTTGACAGCTGAAGAAGCTTCTTGGATGAGAAGCGAAACATCTTCAAAAGAAAAAACAAGAAAGTCCAGTTGCCTCCTGAAAAAGCACCTTTGGGATGTCCGTTTTGTCAAATCCCGATTTTCTCCTTGCTGCAGCCACATCTGGCTGGGGAATTCTGGACGCTGAAGTCCACACGTCTTAAGGCTGCTGAGGTTGAGAATCCTGCTGAAGTCACACCACTGACGACAATTCCAAGATTCTTTTCATACAAACTTGAGCCAAGCCGGAATGTCTCCATCCTAGTTTTTCTGTCTTTATCAGATCCTAGAGGAAATATAGAGAGGAAATGATCTATTTAACCCATGGCTTTCTTTTTTCTTTGGGAGGAGAAACTCCATTTCCTTCAGGGTTCTAAGGGATTTAGTATTTATGTAAAACTCAACATGCTAAATTGACATGACTGCAAGGATGATTCGTACAATTGTTCAAAACTCAAATATTCTTTTTTAAAAATTCCAAGGTCTTCATATTCTGCAAGGCACTGCTGATGTTTCTGCTGTCACCTGCTGAGATTCAGAAGCGGAGGGAGTGGCCTGGGGTGCCCCCTCTCCCTGCTAAGTTTGGTAATTATTCTGATTGAAAAGCCTTTGCCCACTTCTAAAAATGTATTTCTTGGCTTTGGCATTCCAGTGGCCACATTGAAGCCGAAGCCCAGATCAAAGCATTGAAGCAAGCGGGCCGGACCCCGAAAGAATTAGTGTGGGAATTCCGCAGACTGGCTGGAAAACTGAGGGACTGACCTGAATGCCTCCTCGTCCACCACTTCAAAGAGGCCCTGCACCCGGACCTCAAACAAGCATGCGGCATCAGGGGAGTTCCAGAGCATATACAAGCCTGGTACAACACAGCAGTGGCCATGGATCTCGAAATCCACCCCCATCGGAAGCTGACTGCAGAGAAACCGGCAACAAGAACCCTGGGCCGCTGAGCTCCGGTCAGGCTAACTGAAGCGCCGCCACCCACACTGTCCGGGATGATCAAGTGCTACCGATGCGGTCAGCATGGGCACAGGGCATCAGAGTGCCTGGCCTCTGCCCCAGTCCCTCAAGTCCGGACCCCCTCTGCACCTCGCGGAAAACGGACCCCGAGGAAGCCATCGGACAAGGGGAGAATCGCCAAACAGGCTGTTGAGGTTCCTCTCCTTCCAACTGGGAACAAGGAAACTCCAGCCAGAGATACCCCTCAAGGGTCCACCAAAGGGAGCAGCGGCGATGACGACCCAATGGTAAGTGAAGCCATCCACCCCTTCACTATCACAACCCGGATTGTAGTGCCAGAAATGGGGGCCCATGGGGAGGTAGAAGCCATCATAGACACTGGCTGTACCAGGTGGCTGATCAGCCTCCCCATAGTCCAACAGCTAGGGATAAGCACGAAACCCCTAGCGCGCCCCATCTGTTTTGAACAGGTCGATGGGATGATGATAGGCAGAGCCCCTGCCACCTTGGTCACAGAACTTGTTAGACTGGAGATGGGGCGCCACCGAGAGCTCATCCGATTCGTCTT
Organism: Thermophis baileyi; assembly: GCA_003457575.1. Taxonomy (NCBI): domain Eukaryota; kingdom Metazoa; phylum Chordata; class Lepidosauria; order Squamata; family Dipsadidae; genus Thermophis; species Thermophis baileyi. The sequence goes on from QLTV01000982.1 coordinate 22,328, forward strand.
AGCTCCCAAAATGACAGTCAGTCATATTGGGCCTCGACAGGCTAGACAAATGGGGACCGACCATCACGTGGGAAGACAGCTACCGAAAGCTAAGAATAGGCATCGGCCCACTGCCACCCATCAAACCAGATAGTTGCCAAAAGGTGGTGAGCCCCAGCAAGCGGGAAACCGCAGCACCTGCCACAGACGAGCTTCCCGGCAGCCCGCAGGTGCCAAGGGAATACCGAGGCCTGTCAGACGTCTTTAGCGAGCAGGATTGCAACTTTCTCCCCCCTCACCCCCCAACCGACTGCGCGATTGAGTTTGTGCCTGGAGCAAAGCTGCCTAAGCCAAAGATGTACTATATGATTCCAAAAGAAATGGCTGAGCTAAGGAAATACATCAACGCCAACCTAGAGCAGGGTTTTATCCAGCCCGCCAAATCCAGAGTGACAGCCCCCGTACTATTTAAAGCAGTGGTTCCCAACCTTTTTTTGGCCATGTCCCAGCTAAGCATCTCTAAAATCCTGATGCCCCCCCCCCCCCGCCCCCCGTGACATATAATTCTTACTATTCAAAAAGTGAACTCCTACTCACGCAGAGGAAGCCTAAAAGGCCATTAACTTGGTTTAAACAAGGTTCCAAAGAACATGGCATCCATGAAAGAGAAAAATAAAAGAACGAAAGACAGTAGAAGTATTGAGGAACTTAAAAAATAATAGTATGAAGAAATATGAAAAAACAACTAAAGTTTCAAAACATATAATAGAGAACTGAAATGCATAAATATAAAATAATTTTAATGAAAGCTTTTTATGTAATACTTTGATCATATTAATTACTATACATATTAAAATAAAGGTACCTAACGAATTCAAAATACAATTTGAGCTCACCTCAAGATCATATTTACAACGCAATCCTATGCATGTCTACTCAGAAGTAAATACCATTGTCTTCAATGGGGCTTACTCCCAGGAAAATGTAGGATTGCAGCTTTAGTCTACTTAAGTTAGTGAGATCCTTGTGCTTGATGCTTGCTGCAGAGAGATTTTATATTAGGCTCCAATTTAGTCAGCTTCATTCTCAAGTCTCCTCGTTCAGTGATATCCAGTCGATTTCTTTTCTTCAGTAGCAAATCATTTACAGCACTAAAGCCACATTCAGCTAAATATGAAGATGGGAATGGTAACAGCAGTTTTCTTGCAAAGTAGTTTCTTGAATTTGGGTATTTAGTTTCTGTCTCATCACAAAGCCATGCCATCGCTCCTTTTATATTGAATAAAGTTTTAAGTGACTCATCATTTTGCATTTCCGAGAGTTCTTCTTGGTACTGCATTGAAACATCAGATAGATCCACAAGCACTGGCTGCACTACCCATGTTGGAAAATCAATTTGTTTTAAATCAGTGTAGGAAGTTAGCACCCATCCCCCTCCTAGAAGAATGAAATATTCTGGGGAATATTAAAAAGGCAGAATATTATATTTCCCTGGATGAGAAAAGGAGAAACATGTTTTTAAAGACAAAGCCACTTCCTGCAGCTCCCTGCCCACCCCCCCTTCAGCTCCAGGGTGATGGGATTAAGACATGGCCCTCAGGACATGATAGGATTAGCCCTCTACCCATCTCACCACATGGCACCTGGGAAGATTACATCACCCAGCAAGATTCAACCAAGCTTGGGACTAAAAAGACAACCTATAAAGTTACCCCTGCATGGCCCCATGGGAGTCTAACAACCAATCAGAATACAAGCTCAAATTCAAAGCCCAGCAGGGGGTATAAATCTCTTTCTCTCTCTCACCCATGGGTCTTTTTTGCCCAGGACCTCAAACCATGTGGTCCTGTCCACCATTAAAAAACATCTTTCCAATCAGCCACCATTCTCCCCACTTGGAACTGAACCCAGATGGACATTTCTTCCAACATCAGAAAATATTTCTTTCAAATCAGAGGCCAATATTTTCAGATGATCCACAATGACAAGGACAGCAGCAACAGTCACCTCACATTTTTTAAGCCAATGAAACATGTCAAATATTTTTTGACATAACTCTATAAATATAATGAAGCCAAATATCTTCGCCTTTGCATCAACAAGAGTTTTATTTGTTCCTTGAAGTTGTTTATTCAACATATTCAGTTTTTCAAAGATATCTGCTAAATAACTCACAAATGCTTTACCATCAACGGTTAGCAGGTGCTTCATTTCAGGCTTGTCACTTATAAAGTCACTAAGAACATCAAATAGTTCCATGAATCTTTTCAAACAATTTCCCTTTGAGACCCACCTTACCTCAGTGTGAAGTACAAGTCTCACATGGTCTGCATTTTTATTTTCACAAAATTGCTTGAAGAGATGCTCACATTTGGCATTAGCTTTGACAGCATTGATACATTTTATAACTGATTTTAGTACCTCATTAAGAACAGGAGAAATATTTTTGGACACTAAGTTCTCTCTATGAATAACACAGTGCACAAAAAGCATTTCTGGATTCTCATCTTTCATCAATTTTAAGTAGACATTTCTCTTGCCCATTATAACAGGAGCACCATCTGCAGCACAAGATGTTATGTTTTCCATTGATATATTATTGACATCTAAGTAATTTTTTAGTTTATTATATATATCACTGGCAGTTGTGGTGGTCTCTAACGATTTGCAGAATAACATTTCTTCAGCAAATTCATCTTTATCAATATATCTTGCATAGGTTAGCAATATGGCCTCATTGTCTCATCCATTTGTACTGAGAATTTTCTTGATTTCAGCTTTTCAACAAGTTGTGTTTCAATATCTTAACTCATTTCATCTGTTCTTCTGCTAATTGATGGTTTAATTAAATCCTCCCCTATAGTATGATTTTTTCCAGATTTAGCAATGAGTAAAGAAATTTCATAACTAGCCTCAAGAGTACGATTTACAGTAACAGTTTGTGATCTTTTTTCAAACTTCTCCTTTAAAAACTTGAACTAATTTAAATCTGAATTTACGTACACACTATGTTTCGCCTTCAAATGCGCTTAAAGATGACCTCGTTTCATTGATTCATAGGTCAAGCATTGTTGGCATAAGAGGCAGAAAGTTTCATCATGGATAGCGGGTATGAAGCCAAGTTTTAAATATTCTTGTGAATACTGACGAACTTTTTTTCCTGCTTGCACTATTCATTTTATGCATAGGGTTTGTGACTAAAAGAAATAAATGTGAGAAAAACTTATGAAATAATGCAAATTATTAAAAGAAATAACTATTAAAAGAAGATGGTGCAGAAAGAGGGAAATTTAAAAAACATTCTTAGCTTAATTTATGAATAATAAGATTGTCATGAACGAAAGGGGGATTGTAACCTATGACCCCCTACTCTCCCACTCGGTTTGAACCTGCAGCTTAGTGGGGAAATGCTTTAGAAGTTCAGTAGGTGGAGGTGAATCACACAGGCCTGGCAAGGCCTATGCATGCATGGCCCAGCCTCAGATTGCTCTGAGAGGAAAAGTCTTGTAAAACACGGCCTGGGAAAACACAGTTATCTAAAAATAACTGTAAATCTAACAATTTCTTACTTAAACTTGGGTCCTGGTTCTGTATCCTCACTGCTGGGCTTCCCCGAGCAGCCCTCCACTCTGTCTCCCCACAGAGCAGCTCTCCCTGCAACCACCCAGCAGCAAAGCCCACAGGAAAGAGAGAGAGACTCTCTGCCAGTCCCATGATCCTTAGTGGGAACACATCTGATTGGCTGGCAGTTGCTCCCTCCTCCCCCCAGCTGGGATATCCTTTTCAGACCAGGCTCTAGGAAATGCACTTTAACAAAGACAACAATAGGTAAATGAAACACAGCTGTTTCATCACAGATATAAAAGAACAATTAGCGGGCTTTCAAAAATTCAGTTAATAGCTCATTTTTGAATTGCCTCCATAAAAAAATCAAATTGCCCCCCTATGGGGCGTGGGCCCCACATTGGGAACCACTGATTTAAAGAGAAAAAAGATGGGGGGATGAGGCTCTGCATGGATTTTCGCGGAATTAATGCCGTGTGTGTGGAGAACACCTCCCCCCTCCCCCTCATGAAAGACATGCTAAATCACTTAGCCAAGGGCAAGGTGTTCACCAAACTAGACCTGAGAGAAGCCTATTACCGCATATGGATTAGAGAAGGAGACGAATGGAAGACCACTTTTAACTGCCCACTTGGCAGTTTCCAATTCAAGGTCATGCCATTTGGCCTGCAAGGGCCCCCCTCAGTCTTCATGCAGCTGATAAATGAGGTGCTGCACGAGCACCTATACAAAGGAGTCCTAGTTTACCTAGATGACTTTCTCATATTCAGTGAGACTCTAGAGGAGCACGTAAAGCTAGTGCAGCAAGTACTGAAAAAACTCCTAGCCGCAAACCTTTACGCAAAGCTGTCAAAATGTGAATTCCATAAAACCTCCCTAGATTACCTAGGCTACAGAGTGTCAAGCGGCAGAGTGGAAATGGACCCAGGGAAAGTGAAAGCTGTGCTGGACTGGCAGCCCCCACGCACCCGCAAACAGCTCCAAAGCTTCCTTGGGTTTGCAAACTTCTATAGGCAATTCATCCCAGCATTTGCAGAAGTCACATTGCCCTTCACAGAGCTGCTAAAAACAGGGGCCCCTCCCACGAAACCATGGCCGAATCAACCTCTCGCCTGGTCAATGGACTGCCAAAAGGCCTTTGAAAAATTAAAATGGCTCTTTGCTGAGGAGCCGATCCTTCAGCACCCTGACTCAGAGCAACAATTCATCGTCCAGGCTGATGCTAGCGACGTGGCAGTGGCAGCTGTGCTCCTACAGAGGAACCAACAGGGCCAGTTTCTGCCCTGCACATATGTGTCCAAGAAGCTCACCGAAACTGAGAGGAGGTGGGCAATTTGGGAGAAGGAAGCCTATGCAGTCCGCTGGGCCCTCCTCTCCTGGAGACATTTTCTTGAAGGTGGTAAAATGCCTTTCAAGGTTTGGACTGATCACAAAAACCTCGAAGCCCTAAAAAAAACCAGAAAACTCTCTCCCAAACAAATCCGCTGGACACAATACTTCAGGCGATTTAACTTTGAGCTAAAATGCACCCCAGGGGGGAAGAACCTACTAGCTGATGCATTATTGAGAAAACCGCAGTTCGATAGCCGGAGGGAAGAAGTCGTCCACACCATCATCCCCTCCTCACAGCCAGCAGCGCAAGTCACCACTAGAGGCCAAGCCAGATGCCAACCCGACCCCATGCGGGACAAAATGACAGCTACGTTGAAAGCAGCACTCCCAGGTGACCAATGGCTCACAGATAATAAAGATATCTTGACCATGAGGGATGGACTAGTTTGGAAGAGGTCCAAACTGTATATCCCTACCAGCTTGAGGCTGGAAGTCTTACAGCGCAGTCATGACTCGCGACTGGCAGGGCATTTTGGCTTCCTGAAAACTCTGCATCTAGCCAGAAGACAGTTTTGGTGACCAAAGATGAAAGCCAATGTGGAAGATTATGTAAAAAACTGTGCCACTTGCACCGCCATGAAAATGAGACCAGGGAAGCCTCCGGGGCTCCTCCAACAAGTGGCCAACCCCAGCCGACCCTGGGAGGAAATGTTCTGACCCAGCTGCCGGACCAAGGAACACAGCACAAACAGCGTCCGAACAAACCTTGTTTTATTATTAACAACTACTAATGAACTTTCTTAGCAGTTGTTCGTAAGTCAATGAAAGTATAAATCAGTCTTTTTGGTGCAACAGCTGTTAATTAACCTTCTTAACAGCCGGCAATAGTCCAAGCAAAAAGAACAAAAGTCTGACGAAGAGTCTTTCTGATAACACAATCTTACTGTTGTTGGCAAAATGCCCAGAAAATGAACGAAGTTGTTTCCTGCAAATTGGTCAGTCGTTTTCCTCACTTAAATAGGCTATGGGAGTGGCCAAGTATCCACAAGCCTTACTCTCGAGTAGTCCTTCTCCTCAGGAGCCATTCCTGCCTTTTGGCAGCTCTGCGCGCGCGCATTGAGAACAGGCTCCTCCTCTTCTTCTTCTTCACTCATGGCAGCCTCTGGAGGTTCTGATGGCCCTGGCTGAATCCCTGCCTCTGGCACCGAGCCCTCTCCAGCCTCCTCGCTGTCCGACTCTGGTGCCAGCTGCACAGGCCACTGGCGAATCACCACACCAGCCTCCTCGCTGTCTGAATCAGCTACCAGCTGCACAGGCTGCTGGCGGGCCACAACAGGAAATAGCAATGGACTTTATAGTAGAGCTCCCAGAGAGTGGAGGAAATACAGTGATTTGGACAGTGATCGACTTGTTTTCCAAGCAAGCCCATTTCACTGCCTGTTCGGGATTACCCTCAGCTAAGAAACTGGCAAAGATGTTCATCAAGCAGATTTACCGGCTGCATGGAGTACCCCGCCAGGTGATCTCAGACCAAGGCGTCCAATTCACTGCCATGTTCTGGAGGGAGTTCCTGAAATCGGTCGGATCCACCCAAGGGCTTAGCTCGGCTTTCCATCTGAGTACGAACAGAGCTGCGGAATGAGCGACTGCAATGGTGGAACAATCTATAAGATGCTATGTGGATTACCAGCAGGAGAACTGGGCAGACCTGCTGCCCTTTGCAGAAGTCGCTTACAACAACGCCATACATAGCAGCACCAGCCTGACACCCTTCCAGGTCACCAGCGGCATGGATTTTGTCCCCATGCCAGAGCTGCCCAGAGAGCCTCCTTCCTCCATGACTTTAACTGAGTGGATGGAATCATTAAGGAAGGGGTGGTAAAACACCAAAAGGGCACTGTCAGAAGCCGCTGAGGCGCATAAAAAGCAAGCAGTTAAACACCGATCTCTCCAGCCCCCCTTCCATGTGGGAAATCGGGTTTTTCTGTCAACCAAATACATAAAGTTGAAGTTGCCCAGTAAAAAACTGGGACCAAAATTTTTAGGACCTTTCCCAATAGTGAAAGTAATTAACCCAGTAACAGTTCAGCTTAACCTCCCATGCATACTAGGGAAAGTGCATCCTGTATTTCACAGCAGTTTATTAAAACCGGCAGTAGGGTCGAGATTGAGGCCACAAGACCGACTGGCACCGAAGCCTATAGTGGTGCAAGGGGAGACTCATTATGAGATTAAGAGAATACTAGACCCTAGATTGTATAGAGGTCGACTACAATATTTAATTCATTGGAAAGGGTACAATGAAAGAGATTAGTGAAACAATTCCATGACAAATTCCCTGATATGCCTGGGGGGGGGGAGAGGTGGTTATGGAATATGTTGTTAACCCCCTATGTTCCTCTCATTGCAGGATCTGATCATCAGTTGAGGGGGGCAGCCTGTCAGCTGTGGAGGCCATCTTTTTGTTTGGATCTTCAGGGCTGCCACACTTAGTGCTGTGAGAAACTGGGAGAGGGGATTGCAGGGAGTTGCAAGGATATCTAGCCATAATAACATTCCTTTCTCTGAGAGCCAAGGACATTCGGCCTGCACCTGGAGTGGCGTGACTGGGAGGCACCTCCAGTTGGGACGGTGCCTTGATTGGACCATCTGATGGACATGTGGGTGCAGGGGAAGGGTCTTGGACTTTCTTTTGGGTGGGGAAAACCTGGAAGCTTTCAGATTCGGGTTTTCCCAGATGTGCCAATATGACATCTCTAATAAAAG
>QLTV01000982.1:29981-55608 GCA_003457575.1 Thermophis baileyi
TTCTCTTATATTTCTTTTAAACAAGAATTCATAATAAAATCATTTTAGCCCAGGAAAGATTCTCATGATTAATTTCAAAATCTTATTTCAGCTTTATTTGGACCCTTAGTCCTTTTGTAACTTTCTAAAATCACAGTTTTAATCACTTTTTTGCTGTTTATAAAAAGAGAAAGTTCTTACATTGTAGTCTTTTGCTAAAAAAGTGAATTCATCTGGAGCTAAAAAAAAACCTGTCAGTTCAAAGCTTCCTAATAACTAAAAAGCAGTTAACAAACAATATCCAAAAGTGAATAGAAAGTATGCAACTCAATGTCTTTTGAAGATACCAACCATGATTTTAGCAAGGTGGTTATTCCTTGTCTCCCAGAGTTCTAAATCTGCTGAAAATGTGGTCTCCTCTTGATGAGCAATAGTCTGGAGAAATTGTGGGTGATCTCAAGTTCTCCTTGTCCATAGAGGAAGTATAAAGAAGTGGTCTGCTCACTGGTTTTTCATTGCACTGCAGTTATCAGCTCCACTTTTAGCAAAGTCGTATTTAGCTTGCCACTTCTTCCCCTGAAATCATCCCTGACATTATAATGTGAAGAGGTAATTGAGCGCCAACCCCACAATATAGACCATACCAGGAATCAACTCCACATGAATGCGAAGACTACTTTTATAGAGTGGTTGTCATGCGCCAGCATATAATTTTTATATATACTGTTGTTGCTCTCTAGCCCCATTTAGTGGCCGGAGGGGCAATTACCAATCTATATTGTTTTGAAGCTGACCCAACCCCTTTACCCCTCAAAACAAATGCATGCTGGGAAGCCAGACTTCAATTTCCTTTGGCATTTGGAAGAGGCAGAAGCACTAAGAAGAATCCAGCCTAATCTGTGGCACATGTTTATACGAGGACAAACCCACATCCCACACACACACAGCATCGCTGGTGAGATTTAGATTACTTGTATTTATTAATTGTTATGTTCAGCAGCAACTCAATACTGTCTATCTTGTATTTGGTTCTCATTGTATGTATTCCTATTTTCCCCAGCTTCGCCACATCCTATTCTTTAATAAAGCATCCAGATCTACGCACATGGTCTGTTTTATTGGAGGATAGGTGAATTTAGCTGTCGAGCTGCACACAGAGTAACATGTAGTGAGGACAGAACAGTGGTTGTAATAACAGAATCCTGTAGGTGTGATTGTGTATCTCCTGCTTCTTTTTATACTTAATTAAGATGGCATCTGCCTGAGCCACTTCCAAATGTTATCTGTATATTCTGGACAGAACAAATGCTTCAGCCCCCTTTACCTAGGCAGTAGAACCTGCATATCTCTGCCAAGGTCATCTTCCTTACTCCTTACACTGAGGGTGCAGATAATGAAACAACCATTCCTCCAATAGTTGAAGCCTCCTTGGCTTGGTCTCTTTAAATGCAAGGAGTGGACTTTACTAGAAATTCCTCCCTTTGGCCTTTTTCTGGCCTGCTCCCATCATCACTGCTAAGAGGGAAAGCCCTTCAGCAACATTCTTCAAGCATTTTTTCTTCTTTTCAAGGAATTGGAGAAACTGTCTGTAGAATTTCTCTCTCCATAAATTAAGTGGAAAGCTTGGAAACATCATCAGTATTTGGCATTGCTTGTTGCCAGTTGTACCAATAGCTCTGGGATTATGATTTTTATTTTATTACGTGTTATTTTTCAACAAATTCCTTTGAAAATATTCATTCAACAAGTGGTCTATTCATTTCAAATAAATAATAAAAAAAGAATATACAGGAATTAACCTGCCCCCTGCAATCCCAGACGCCTCTGGATTCCAGAGCTTCATTTCTCCTCCCTGCAAAGATCACCAACCAGTGTGAGAAACAGCTACCAAACACTCTTTTGTGAGCTGGGGGTTTAGGGTGTGCATAATCCTAGAAATCTGAATTAGCAGAGTGAGATGTAGAAAAAGCCATAGGTGGCAGACAGACAGACAGACAGATATTTGACCCAGCAATGCTGGTTTCCCAGAACACCAATATTTCCATGTCCAAAGCATCCTGGCTGACAGGAGATGAGATGAAGGACAATGGGGGAGCTTTCAGGCATGTTGTCAAGGCTTCCTCCCACTTCATCACCCACTCTTTGTATGGCAAGATTTGTTTTCCCCAAAGAGGGAAACCGAGGAGCAGCCAGAAGTGATGCTGGGCTCTTATGCAGCAAACCAGGGAGAAGACGCAATGACATCATGAGGATCCAGCACTTAGAAACAGTGAAAGAAGCCTCTTTACGCCCAAGGCTGTGGGGCTCAACCCTATCTGGCAACAGAAATGCCCTTGTGGGGAGAACAGCTTGCAAAAATCCATGTAATGTGGGCTCTTAAAAAGACATTCAATAAAGTGAACGTGACGGATTTGCATAAAGTATGGAGAATAATCAGACTTGATGAGTTTGCAAAAGAGACATTTGCTCATCTCTACTGTAGGCTTCCCAGGGGCTGCAGGGGCTGTGCTCTGGGATATAAAGACTCCCACAGGTGTGGGCTGGGTGGGGGTCCACCCCCACTTGGGTTCTCTCACTCTTCTTCAGGTGGTGAAGGTTGCAGGCACCAAGAGAAAGTGGCTCCAATCTTTTTGTTGTTGTTGAAGAGGTGGTCTTGGCTAAGCAAGGGGTTACTCAGTTTCTAAAAGTTCAGGAAGCCTTTCCCATTTCTGGGCGGGAGGGGGGGAAGTGGTGTATGGGGGGGTTCCTCATACTGCATACTTTTAGCGGAAAGACATTTCCTGAATCCTCCCTCCACTCAGCCTGTAGGCCTGGGCTCTGCTTCCGCCCCTGAGCTCATCAATGGAAAGGGCTGAATGGCAGAGAAAGGATTGAGACCCGCCGCTGCATTGTAAGTTTTGCACACACTTTGACCTACTTTGGAGGATACAAGGAGCTTCCACTTTTCCTGGGATTAAGATTTTTCCAAGGGCAAGGAAGCTGCATTTCCTGCCCTGTGCTCTGGCACCGCTTTCTGCATTTTTAGCTTGTGAGGTTGGGATTCAGGAGGAAAATTGTGGAGTCTGAAAAGTAGGTCTGCTCTAAAGCTTGGTGGAAGGATTTACCAAAGAGCAACTGGGACCAAAATGGGAGAAAGAGATGTCTTCTCAATTCGCGGACGCTAAACAAGCTGCTCCCTCTGCTAAAGTAGCACAAACCCACAGGTCTGATCTCAGAAAATTTGATATTTACCTTTCTGGGGAAGACACTGCAGAACATTCTAGAAGAAAGCAAAGCAAAGGCGTTTCAGAGGACAAAGCGCCCTTCGTGATCCAGTCCTTTCAGGGCTGAAGGGCAGCTTGGCCAAGACAGCTGGGATGGACGGGAGATCTCAGCCTGGCCTGGAGTTTTACAGCCTGAACCTGCGCACTCCAGGGCCCAGAAATAAATACTCTTTGAGCTGTTCTCTTTTGGGGAATGCAGTGTTATGCAAAGAGAGATTAAGAAAATGGAAAGAAATACAGGTAGTCCTCGACATACAACAGTCGATTTACTGACTGTTCAAAGTTACAATATCACTGAAAAAAGTGAGTTATGACTGTCTCTCACACTTACAACCGTTGCAGCATCCCCGTGGTCACGTGATCAAAATTCAGATGCATGGCAACTGACTCACATTTATGACAGTTGAGTGTCCCCAGGTCATGTGATCACTTTTTGCCACCTTCTGACAAGCAAAGTCAATGGGGAAACCAGATTCACTAAACAATTGTGTTGAGTTGTGGGAATAACGACAGGAGACCAACTCAGGAACATTTGTTTAATAGGCAAACTCTCTGTACAACCAGCAACTTGCAGTCTGACAGCTAGCCCTTTTATAGGGAGCTGTCAGACGCTTTAACCAATAGCGTTTGAGCATTCTCCTGCTCAAACGCTGGACCTGGGTGAAACCATGTCTAACTGTTAATACACAACACCCCTCCCCTCTTGGATGGAGCATTCCGTGCGGCATACGTAATCACGCAGGTAGGCAGGGTGTTTAGGAACCCTCCCTGACCTGCGCAGCTCAGTCGACGGCGAGGCAGCAGCCTGTGCGGACAGGTCTGCTGCTGCTCCACGGTCTGAGCCTGGAAGTTCCTGGAAGCTTTCAGGCAGGGCCTCCTTGGATATGGGAACCAGTTCACTGTGCGATCGTCGCTGGACTCCTGGTTCTTCAGGTACATCTTCCGGCTCCATCGGGCTTGAGTTAGCTAGGGAAGGAGTATAATTTTTTTCACTTTTATACATTTGTACAATTTCACATATTCGGTTTTGAATTTGATCAATGTGTCTCCTCCATTGTCTCCCATCGTCAAGCCTAATAACATATGACTTTGGGCCGGTAATTTGCTCTATTTTCCCAGGTAGCCATAGGGACCCCTCGGCATAATTCCTTGTGAATACCGGGTCCCTTATGCTAAATGACCTGGTGGTTTGGCCTGTTGTATTGTTGTCTTTTACCGCATAGCTTGGGTGCAGTCGGTCCAAAACCCATCTGAGTCTGCGACCCATTAGCAGCCCGGCTGGACTACGGCCGGTAGCTGCGCATGGAGTGATACGTTGGGAGAGGAGAAATTTGTCTACTCTGGCTTGCCAGTCTCCGGTGCCTAGCCGTCCTAAAGCCTCCTTTGCTGATCTTACGGATCTTTCAACAAGGCCATTCGTAGCAGGATGGAAAGGCGTGGATAGTGCATGTCGGATCCCTAGTTCTGCTAAGAACCCCTCAAATTGGGTAGCTGTAAACTGCGGCCCGTTATCGGACACCAGCACATCTGGTATGCCATGGGTGGCAAATAGGCACTGGAGGACCTTAATAACCGCCTCGGCAGAAGTGGACTCCATTAGGAATATTTCAATCCATTTGGAATAGGCATCGACCAGGATCATTAATGTCTGGCCGTGGAAGGGGCCCGCGAAATCTATATGCAACCTTGACCATGGGGCTTTAGGTCTTTCCCAGTCCTGAATCAGGGCCCTTGGGGGAGCCGGCCTAGAGTCCTGGCACGGCTTACACCTTGCTACCCATTCCTGGCCATATTTGGCCACCAGACATAACTCCTAGCGAGGGCTTTCATCTGGACAATCCCCGGATGGCCCTCATGCAAAGTCCTAAGAATGCCAGCACACAGGCTGGGCAGAATGACGACTCTGTCGCCCCACAACAGGCAGCCCCCTTGCTCGGACAGTTCGTGCTGCTTAAGTACGAAGGGTTTGAATTCAGCTCCCACTGGGTCCTTTGGTCATCCCCTCCACACCCAGTTCAAAATGGTTTTGAACAAGGGGTTTCTGGCCGTATGCCTTGCCACTTCGGCGGAAGTGACAAGTCCAGAGTCCCCAATGTCAATTAGCAGCACAGGAGCGTCCGGGGAAATGTCAGTCAGTAAGTCAGGCAGCGGGCACCTGCTGAGGGCATCAGCATTGCCCATGTCTTTTTCAGAGCGGTGCACGAGCCTATAGGAGTAGGCAGACAGGAAAATGGTCCACTGAGTGAAAAGAGGGGACAGGGCAGCCAGGGTGGGGCGGTCCCCAGCAAGCAGCCCCAATAAAGGCTTGTGATCAGTCACCAATTCAAAATCCCTCCCAAAAAGGTACTCGTGGAACCTTTTTACGCTGGCCACAGCAGCCAACGCCTCCCTGTCCAGCTGGCTGTAGTTCCTTTTGGTGCTGGACAGTGTCCGGGAGAAGTAAGCCACTGGGGCCTCGGTTCCATTTGGGAGTCTATGGATCAAAACAGCCCCTACGTGTTGTGGCCCGCCAGCATCCCGTGCCGGTGATCATGGATCCCGAGGACGATGAGGCGGTTGTGGCACGGTACCATCGGCCCGTGCACCTGGCACCTGAGTCAGAGAACGAGGAGGATGATGAGGCGGTTGTGGCGAGGTACCATCAGCCCATGCACCTGGCACCCGAGTCAGAGAGCGAGGAGGCTGAGAGTCAACCAGGGCCTTCTGTACCTCCTGAGGAGCCCATCAGGGCCGAAGAAGAAGAGGAGCCTCTTCTTCTCAATGCTCGGGCACGCAGGCTGCTAGAAGGCAAGAGTGTCTACTCAGGAGGAGGTCTCCTCGAGAGTAGAGCTGCAGGCCAAGTGGCCACACGCTTAGACTATTTAAGCCCTGACCACGCGGGGCCTTGTTGCAGGAAAGAACGTTTGATATCACTCTTGCCCGGCCCACTATTAAGATTACATATTAACAAGCGGGGGTTTGAAAAAGACTATTCTGCCTTTATTTTGTTTTCAACGGCTCCTAAGATGTTATTAGGAATTATTAGTAAAAGAACAGTGTTTTGCAGTTTGTGTGTGCGTATTATTGGTGGCTCGTCACTGGGGCAGAACACTACGCCAAAAGGTGACGCGTCGCAAACTAGGACCAGGGGCAAGGTATTGTTGTACTGAATAAGGAAGCTGTCAGTAGTCAATAGTTGTTTGACGGCTCGAAAAGCCGTGGCTTCCTTCTGGCCCCAAACCCAGGGAGCATTCTTTGCCAAGAGCCTATGCAAAGGGTCAGCAATTGTAGCCTTGCCCTTCAAAAAAATGCTGTAAAAATTCAATAGCCTGAGGAATGCCTGCAGCTCGCTCTGGCTCCTTGGGGTTGGAGCCTCGTGAATGGCACGGAGTTTGCTCTCCATTGGGTGGATGCCATTGCCATTGATTCGATACCCCAGAAATTCAACCTCGGGCACCCCCAACAGACATTTGCTGAGTTTAGCCTTAAGCCCAGCAGCACACAGTTTTGACAGGACCATTCTGACTCGGGAGCAGAGCTGTTCCTCGTCACAGGCTGAGATCAGGACATCGTCAAAATAGGGCACGACCCCAGGGATGTTCTGCAATAGGTGTTCCATTACACTCTGGAACAACCCTGGGGCCACGCTGACTCCAAACTGCAGCTTGTGACACTTGAACACCCCCCCCCTATGAATCACAATGGCCTGCACCTCAGCAGTAGCGCTATCTACTGGCAGCTGCTGGTATGCCTGCGCTAAGTCAAGTTTGGCGAATATGCGTCCGGGGCCCAGGGAGTGTAGAAGATGGTGCACAATCGGCACTGGATAGGCGCTCTGCTGCAGAGCCTTATTCAGTGTGCACTTGTAATCAGTGCAGATTCTCACGGTGCCGCCCCCTTTAACAGGAGTCACAATCGGGGTCTCCCACCTAGCATGGTCGACCGGCTCAAGGATCCCTTGGCGAATCAATTTATCAAGTTCGAGGTCGATTTTGGGCCTAAGTGCTAAGGGGGCCCATCTAGGCTTCATCCGGATAGGAGCAACGTTTGGGTCCAAATTAAAAGAAATAGGGGTGCCCACATACTTGCCAGGTCCTTGCTAAAAACATCCTGGAACTCCTCGAACAGGTCATCGAACCCTGGACTGGAGATGGAATTGATGCCGGTAACCCCCAAACCGAGGGCATCAAACCAATCCAAGCCCAGGAGGCTAGGAAGGTTGCCACTGACCACCGTAAGCTGCAGGGGTCCCACAAACGCCTTGAATTGGACATGGAATTGTCCTTGGCCGATGACGGGAATCCGATTCCCCTGGTAGTCAGACAATTTGATGTGGTGTTGCCTGAGGCAGCATTTCTGTAGACCCGGAATTGCGAGCTTCAGGGCCTGCCAGGAGATAATAGTCACCGCGGAGCCGGTGTCTACCTCCATTTCGCAGGGAGCCCCTTCTATTGTCATGGTGATGGTCAGTTTCTTCTTGTATGGCAGACTGGCCCGTCCAATGCATGTCTGGTATGTGTCCGGTGTCATTACGGCAGCCCCACGGCGTGGTTTCCAGAATTCCCGCCGATTCTGCTTTGACAGCTCGCCGTGTGGTGTGTGTTGCGCATGCGCGTGGTTGGCAGGCAAAATGGCGCGACAAACTTTTGCCAAATGTCCTTTCCGTTCGCACCGTTTGCAGATAGCGTCTCTGAAACGGCAGGATGCTCTCTGGTGCTGCCCGCCACAGCTTGCACAGTCTGCCCGTCTGGCCTCTCGATCGGACGGTCGCTTCTTGTCAGTGTGGCAGACTTCTTCCTCGCTGCTTTCCGAGTCCTCGTAGGTGCCCTTGTGCACCGAGACTGGAGGCTTGGCGAACATATGCAGCAATTCTGCAGCTTTGTTGGACGATTCTGCTGCCCTGGCTTCATCCAGAGCAATGGCCAAAGTAAGATCAGTCCGTGCCAAGAGCCGGTGCTGCAGGCGGATGTCCTGGACGACGCAGATCAGTTGGTCAAGCAAAATGTCATTCAGATCCCTGAACTCGCAGTGACTAGTAGCTTTGTGGAGGGCGGCAATATATTGGTTTATAGACTCGCCGTCTTGCTGCATCCATTGCCTGAATTCGTAGCGCCGGATGACCTTAGACGGCGTGGGAGTTTAATGAGTCTTGAGGGTTGCCTGCAAGACTTGCCACGGTATGAACTGTACCGGGGTTGGGTCTGACAGTGCCTCTGCTGTGTCAAACACATCGTGGCCACAGTGACTTAAAAAGAGAGCTCTTTTTCGGTTATCTGCCAGACCCAACAGATCGTTTGCTTCCAAGAAGCAGTCAAACCGCGTCATATATGTCTCCCACTTTTCTTTCGCCGGGTTGAATGGCACTGGCGGATGGAACGCAGACATGCTTGAAACGCTTTCTGCAGTGTTGTCCGAATCCGCCCGGCTGGTTGCTGTGCCTTAGGTCCAATCGTCTTTGTTCTCCAGCTCCCAAGCCCTCGTCGCCACTGTTGAGTTGTGGGAATAACGACAGGAGACCGACTCAGGAACACTTGTTTAATAGGTAAACTCTCTGTACAACCAGCAACTTGCAGTCTGACAGCTAGCCCTTTTATAGGGAGCTGTCAGATACTTTAACCAATAGCGTTTGAGCATTCTCCCGCTCAAACGCTGGACGTGGGTGAAACCATGTCTAACTGTTAATACACAACAAATTGTGTTACTAAGTTAACAGCTGCAGTGATTCACTTAACAACTGTGGCAAGAAAGATCATAAAATGTGGCAAAATTCACTTAACAACTGTCTCATTTAGGAACAAAATTAGGCTCAACTGTGGTCATAAGTCGAGGAATACCTGTAATAAGCCAAGAACTAAAAGGCCTGCTGGAGGAAGCGATAGATAAACCACTGTAAGTAAAAAAAATTAAGTGCATAAATAAGAAAAGGAAAAGAAACCTAGATAAAACCAGCTCATGTTGACGAGATTCCCTCTCCCTCCCCATGCCTTCTCTGCTTCCTCGCCCTCTCCAGGCTTTGCGCATGGATGTTTGCTGTTTCTCTTTCTCTAATTTCTTTTCAGGATCTCTGGCTCCATCCAACCACCAAGTTCTCAGTCTCACCCTCCTCTCAACCTTTTCACTCAACTTTTATGAAAGTTGTTTTCTGTTTGCTTTTCAATTTAATTCTCTCTCACTCCTCAAAGCATTTCTTCTTGCTGGGCATTCATCTTTGAAACCCTGTTCATCCACTCGGTCCTCTTCGGGCTGCCAGACACACGTTCAGGAAGGTCTCCAATGGGGAAGTTATTGAGCCCTACGAAACGGCTGCACCAGCTGAATTGGCACTATTTGAAGTGACATTGCTATGCAAAAGAGGGTAATTGGTTGGATGGAAATAGGTAATTAATTTTTAAAAAACAAACATAATTTTATTAAATGTATAATAGTACAGGTAGTCCTCAACTTACAACAGTTCATTTAGTGACTGTTTGAAGTTACAACAGCACTAGAAAAAGTGACTCATGACCATTTTTCACACTTACAACCGTTGCAGCATCCCCATGGTCACGTGATCAAAATTCAGACCCTTGGCCACTGGCTCGTATTTATGATGGTTGCAGTGTCCCGGGGTCGTGTGATCTCCTTTTACGACCTTCTGACAAGCAAGGTCAGTGGGGAAGCCAGATTCACTTAACCGTGTTTCTAACTAAACACCTGCAGTGATTCACTTAAGAACTGCGGTAAGAAAGGTAATAAAATATGTTTAACAACTATCTTCCTTAGCAATGGGGATTTTGGGCTCAGTTGTGGCTGTAAGTCAAGGCCTAACTGTAAAAGAAGAAAACCTCGTATCCAAAGCGTGTCCTGCTTCCTGCAAAATGCGCCTCTTCTTGGGTGAACTCTCCTCCTTCTCCACATTTTGCACACGGAAGGTCTGAAGCCCAAAGCTCCAACTGCACAAGCACTCCCCTCAGCCACCCCTGGGCTAGCCTAGCACTAACTGAATTCTGGCTCTCATTAAACGCGACCTGGGATCGATTTTTCAATTGCCCTATTTGAATTTGTACTAATCCTAACCTATACCCACTTCTTAAATGCACCCGACCTTCACTTCCGCGAAACGAAGTGACCAGAATTCTGCTCTTGCTCACAACCACATTTGCCTTTTCTTTTTGCTTTTGACAAACCTTCATTCTTCACAGCAGAACACATACGATGCTTTTTCTACTAGCAGATGCATGCTTCTTAAATTTTTTCCATGTGTTCTCCTGTCTTAAGTAAACATTTCCTACTTTCTCTATATTTTGTCTCCATGTATAATGTGCAATTATACACTCCATTTCATTGTTTAAAGCCTACTAATTTGGTCTTTGATACATTATCTTTCAGATCCATGCAATTTATTGATGATATAAAAATCCCTGCAAAACTCATATTTGCAATCAACACATTCCTGGTTTCCCCACAAGCCTTCTTCGTACATTTACCCATATACACATTAAACATCTATTTTTACTCACTGCTCAGTTTTGAATCATTTCATAAGCACACAATTTATCTTTTTCATGTAACATTCTTAACTCATTCAGAAATTATCCTTCAACTACGTGTTCTCATAAGATATTCAACAATTCAATCCTGTGCACTTTATCCACCCCTTCAGGAGGAGAACGGTGTTGCCCTACGGTGGCCAAACAATCAGAAGGAGTCCGCGAGCCTCTTTTCCAACTAACAGATTTTATTAAAGGCAGAAACTTGCATCAGATGTTTGCTGTAAATATTATTTGGCTGGCACTCACATTTCAGCCCAACCCAACTTTAATAATCCACATGTTTAAGACTGCAGTCCCATACAAGCTCCAGTAGGAGAAAAGTCCACTCAAGTTGATAGCATTAGAATATTATCTAAGGAGTTGAGGACAGCTGCAATTCTTAAAAACTTCTGCCTTCAAATAAAATCTCTTAGAAAAAGGCTATCCCCTTTTGATTTTGCCATGAGATGAATCAAGAAGCATACTGTCAGACTGCCCGCAGCTTGAATCTCCAGATAAAAGTGATCCTTGTCTCCATTTGTTAAGAGAGGTATAGTTTTATTAGAGATCAAGTGTACTGCAGTATTGCAAAGCTGAGAATCGCGCACCAAAATCCCTAAGTTCTACATTTCCCTCCCTTAGCTGTTTCTCATAGCCATCCCAATGCAACCAATCGTAGTTTGGTCTACGGCTCCCTCCTTCTTCCAGCTGAGTGACCTTGAGGCAGCATCTCGAGGAGATACAGCACTTATTTTCATTTCCCGAAGCAGGCCCCCCTTCATTCTCTCTCCACGGTTCATGGCAGCCTATGCATAGCAGCGAAGCACAAGCAAGCCCCAGATGGCAGCTGATACATACAATCAGGGTGTTTTTTCTCATTTTCATACCTTTCTCCATAACCAAAAAGACCCTACAAAAATTTGGCCTCCACACTTTGGCCTGGCAAAGAGGCGGTTCACTTCCTCCACCCTTTCAAAGGCCTCCCCTGCCATTTGTGCCTTTGCTCCTGGTCTTTTCCCTTTGCAGAGGGGAACAAAAAGGGCCAGTGAGTAGTCAGGCATAGATGTCAACCTTGCACCCGTTAAACAAGTCATAGAATCTTCCATCAGTCAAGCATATCTGTACCTTGTAGCAGTTCCATAGTTTCAACACTCCCACTGCAATTTATGACTTCCTTTCCAGCCAGGCTCCCTTGGACACGAATGCTATTCTTCTCAGCTCCACTCTTTGATGTATTACGTACTATGAAATCCGTCCAGCAATCCTTCACTTCAATTTCATCTCAAAATAATTTCATCACTTTTATTTTTATTTCCATGTACCTTACTGCTTTGTTTAGCCCTCTTCATTCAGTTCCAAAATATATTTTTTATTTCTATCAAAATCACTCTGCAATTTCTCTGCTACTTCTAAGTCTTAAATATTCCTAGATCTCTTTGATTACATTCTTTATGAATATTTTTTCCTCTCAATACAGAATATACAATGTATGCTTTCATCGTTTTTGCAACAATTATTCATATATATAATTCTTTTCACTATTTCCCAAGAAAATTCTACTTCATCATTACATACATTCACTTTCATTCTGTTGGGAGATTAATCTAACTCTTAACACTTTTATACGTCACTTTTTCTCTTTCTACTTCCACATTCATTTCCTTTACTTATTTCTCTTTCTTCCATCTCCATTTTTCCAATCCCATCGAGAAATGTCTGGCCCACATTAATTTTTACTCTTTTGCATGTTTAGGTCATATGTTCAAACCAGACTTTTTTTTTCTTATGAAATATCTTATCCCAGTATAATTATCACTTTTACTTTGGGACATTGATTTATATTGGACTTTGCTACAAACAGTCCCCATCCATAACCACTGGGACCCAGAATGTAGCCTGTGAGAGTTTATGCCACAATAGTTTAGTTACTTTAATTCATCATTTTCAAAGAGATTTTGTTAGCTGTCAGTGCCAGGGCTTTAGCCTGCCTCTCACTCTCACTTTGTAGAACAACCTTGAGGAACAAAACCATCCAGGTTTTCACATCTGAATAAGTAACTTCAAGAAGAAAAAGAGGAGACATTTCCCATTCAGTGGCATTCATGGTTTCTTTTCAGATTTTATGTATTTATTTACATCCTGCTTTTATTGTTTTTATAAGTAACTCAAAATGGTGAACATACCTAATACTCCTTCCTTGCACTGTTTTCCCCAAACAACAACTCTGTGTCAGGGTTCCGAATAGCATCTGGAATTAAATCAGAGTCCGAGGCAAAGCATTCCTCTAAATTCCAATTTATTAACAGAGCCATGTCAGCACGGCTGGGAGAAATCCCGAATCTGAAGCCTTCGGGGTTTCTCCACCCAGTTGAAAGTTCAAGCCTTTGTCCCCACACCCCCAAGTTCATCACATGAACCAATCTTCATTGCTTCATCCTCTGGTAGCTTGGTTGGAACTCCACCTTCTTCTGTGCAGGTGCAGGACAAAGGATGACCTTGACAATCTAGAAGGAATTTGTTGTGGCTACATGCAGACATCCCTCATGCAACTGCCCCTCCCAAATTCCCACAGCAAAGAATGCATTTTAAACTAATATAAAGTGTGGCAGGCCAAAGATCCAAAGAAAATGGCTTCGGCCTGACACTCTGTGAGGTGGGCTGGACTGATTGGCCCAAAGTCACCCAGCTGTCTTTCCTGCCTAAAGCCGGACTAGAATCACCGTCTCCCAATTTCTAGCGTGGGGACTTCACTTGATGAATCTTTTGCCCTAATACGTATTCATTTATATAACCGTTTACTGAAAGAAAGTCAGAGTGACTAACTAAGTGTTCTATATGTAAGCGGGTGATTGGGGTTCCAGACAGACAGACAGACAGACAGACAGACTAGGGGTGGGGGTGGGGGGCTAGCCAAGGAGATTATTAGGAGAACGGCCCAGGGGAAGCGGTGCAGAGGATGAAGGACTCAGTCTAACTTCCAGATCTCCCATTTGCCACTGAGCGAAGGCTGAACTTCTTTCAGATGCTGTTGTAGCAAATAAAGGCCAAAAAGAAAGAAATGTTGAGTGGTGAATCAGTGGACAATGACCGGAAATGCCTTGTGCTGTGCATATGTGGTAGAGACTCAGAGAAAGCGGTGGGGAGGGGAGAGGATGTGTGTGCAATGCAGGAGGTGATGGGGAGGGTGACTGAGGAGGCAGCTTCAGCTGTGGTAGGGCAAACCCATGGACACCTGAGAGCCTGAGAGAGGAGGAGGAGGAAGAGGAGGGGGAGATACAAGAGGCAAAGGGGTCAGGTCTGGGAAGGAGAGCCATGCTCAGCTTTTCACAGCCTCCTCTTATGAATTTTGAACTAATAAAAAAAGTGTCTGTTTTTGCTACTTAAAGCAGAATCTATCTGGAGAGGAGACAAAGATTAATTGGAACTGCATTTCACCTCCATTGGATGAAAGCCCCCGACTCTTCCAATCTTCTCAGAAGAGAAATGACTGAAAGCCTCCAGGTCTATAAAATTTCCGACATATTCAATAGGAGACGGAGTCTTTTCTCCGTTTCCCACTCACACTTTTTTCCTTGGCAAAACAAAATGAAAACCCACAAACTTAGAACCAATTCCATTTCTAATCGGGAGTTTTCTTTCACCTATAAGGACCACAAAGATGTGGAGGGAGACCTTATTGGTGGGCTATCCAGGTTAGGAGGACAATATTTCCAAGGTATGTTGAAAATGTAAACACCATTTTTACTGCCTTTGGTGGACTTATAAAAAAGCTAAAAATTATTGTACTGAAATACATATATGAATTCAAAAAACTTTGAAGATCAATATACAATTCAGACCATTTTTGTTAGGGCTGATGGACAAAAGTCTGGAAAACCTGCATGCTATTTTCTTCTTGTATATGACAACGACAGCAACCCAACGCTGGAAGGAAGAGAAACCTGATGGAGCGGCTAAGACGGCGGAACTGAGGGCTCTGATTACAGAAAAGACCTTGGCCAGATTAAATACCCATTGGAAGCTTCATCTGGACTTTTTGTGGGAAGCAGAAAAAAATGAAATTAGGACATATGGAGTTAATGATGTAATATATCAGTGCCCAAAAAAACTATAACCACATGCCTTAATGATTACTCATTACTACATTACTACACTCCTCTGTTCGCAACAGAATACCTTATGCCACCAGACTTGAAATTTTAGGCCTAGAAAACTTAGAACTACGCTGCCTTCCATCTGACCTAAGTGTAACACACAAAATTATATGCTACAATGTCCTACCTGTCAATGACTACTTCAGCTTCAACCGAAACAATACACGAGCTCACAATAGATACAAACTTAATGTAAACCGCTCCAAACTTGATTGCAAAAAATTCGACTTCAGCAACAGAGTGGTCAATGCCTGGAATACATTACCCGACTCTGTAGTTTCTTCCCCAAACCCCCAAATCTTTAACCTTAAACTACCATTGACCTCACCCCATTCCTAAGAATGGGTTCCTACGTCCTACGTCGTAGGACGTAGTATTCCTACGTCGCCTTAGAACCGATCTAAATGTAGTTCATAAAATTATCTGCCACAATGTCCTACCTGTCAATGACTACTTCAGCTTCAACCACAACAATACACGAGCACACAATAGATACAAACTTAATGTAAACCGCTCCAAACTCGACTGCAGAAAATATGACTTCAGCAACAGAGTGATCAATGCCTGGAATTCACTACCTGACTCTGTGGTTTCTTCCCCAAACCCAAAAAACTTTAACCTTAGACTGTCTACTGTCGACCTCACCCCATTCCTAAGAGGTCTGTAAGGGGCGTGCATAAGCGCACCAGCGTGCCTACCGTCCCTGTCCTAAAGTCCCCATGTATTCAAAAAATATGTACTCAAAACCATGTTTGTACTTATTATATACTCATATTAATGTTTATACTTTGCCTGTAATCATATACATGCTTGACAAAATAAATAAAATAAAATAAAAAATACTGTCCAATTGCACTCACTTCCATTATGATGAAGTGTTTTGAGAGATTGGTAAAGGACTATATGGTTTCATGCCTTCCCCCTACATTTGACTCATGACAGTTTGCCTATCGGAAGAATCTATAGATGATGCACTTTCCTGTGTGCTTCATCTTAGCTTGGCGCACTTGGAGGAGAAGAATACTCATGTGTGAATGCTGTTTGTTGATTTTAGTTCAGCGTTCAACACAATCATTTCTCAGCATTTGGTGAACAAACTGGGCCTATTAGGTTTTAATACTCCTTTATGTAACTGGATACCTGATTTCCTTACTGATAGGCCCCGGTTTCTGCAAGTTGGAAGAAAAGTTTCCAACTCCCATCTCCTTGAGTACGGGTTCCCCACAGGGCTGTGTCTTGAGTCCGCTACTGTCCACCTTGATCACTCACGACTGCTGTGCCAAATCTGCTACGAATCATATTGTGAAGTGTGCGGATGACACGGCAGTGGTGGGACTTATCTGGGACGACAATGAAGATGCTTATAGGGAAGAGGTGAAGGCTCTGGTGGACTGGTGCAATAAAAGTAACCTGGTTCTAAATGTTAATAAAACAAAGGAGATCATTGTAGATTTTAGAAAGAGCCGCGTAGTCATACTCCACTCAGTATCAAGGATGCAGCTGTAGAAGTGGTCAACAGTATTAAGTATCTGGGGCTGCAGATAATTAACAATCTCAATTGGTCTCTCCACACGTCATCCTTAGTGAAGCACACAAACCAGCGCCTGCATTTCCTGCATCGGATGAGGAGAGCACATCTTTCTCCTTCTGTCCTGGCCACTTTTTACAGAAGCACGATTGAGAGCATTTTAACAAGCTGCATCACTGCCTCAGATAGAAGGTCCATACAGAGAGTGGTAAGGACAGTGGAGAAGATTATAGGAAGCTTGCTTCCCGTTATTCAGGATACTGCTTATAAGCACTCTGTGCTGAGCTCGAAGCATTGTTAGAGACCCCACACACCCACCCCACTGTCTGTTTCTGTTGCTCCCCACTGGGAGGAGGTTTCAAAGAATTTCTAGCAGGACTACCAGATTTTGTAACAGCTTTGTTCCCTATGCCATCTGTCTGGTAAAACCTGCAAGATTCGTTTTTCTCGCCATTTCCATGTATACATCCGAACTAGACTGTGTTGTTTCTCTGTGTCATATAATATATGTGGGTATATGCATATATTTTTATTTATTTATTTATTTAGTCATGTTTATGTAGTGTATATTGGAGGTGGTGACCCTTTGAGAGCTGTATGCAACGAAATTTTGTTTTAATGTATGCCAATTAGTATACATTTGTGTACATTTAAAGTGACAATAAAGTTATTCTAAGTCTAATATCTTCTGTATAGATTATTTATAAGTGGAAGGTTTATTGTGATTGTAGCACAAGAGATGAACTTAAGTTTTATCTGTATCTGTTGTCAAAAGTTAATGTTTTTTGGGTCTACCTTTCTCTATGTTTTATTTTATTGCACCTCTCTTTTCTTTTTCTATTCTGTTTTCTTTTTATTCTCTATTAGTTTTTATTAGTTTTTTTATTTTTCCTTTAAAACATTAATAAAATCATATATGTTTTTCTAAAAAAATAAAAGAAAAAAAACTAATAATAATAAAAGAAACACCTACAGAGGATGATGTAATTAAAAAAAATAGATTGTGCAGAAATGGACAGATTGACACTAAAAATAGAAAAAGAAGATATAAAATATTTTCGAACATGGGACTTGTTTTATAAATGGTTGGATAGTAGAGGTAGAAATTAGGAGTGGGAAAAGTATAACTATATATAAATAAATTGATCCAGACAATACACTGTTCACTAAGCACTTATGTATGTAATGTGAAAATATAGAAATAAACTGTTAAAAAATAATAATAAAAGAAATGCAATCCAACCAGTTTGTTCCATTTTAGTGCCAGGGTGAGATCTGATTAATCCCTTTATTTATTTAAAGCATTAAAACATTTCCTCTAAAAATACAATGATTAAAAAGTAACCACAAAAGACAGGTCATATTAGGAAAAAATAACAGAAAAAGAAAGGGAACAAAATAAAAGGATAATTGTGATAGATACATTCACAAAGAAAAAAAGCATAAAATGAACTTTTTAAAAAGTGAAGATACAGCAGGAAATAGAAACAAAATGAGGACCCAGATGGTTAGGGGCAATACGCTGACTCTGTAAACCGCTTAGAGAGGGCTGTAAAGCACTGTGAAGCGGTATATAAGTCTAAGTGCTGTTGTTATTGCTATTAGGTTGTGCACACAAAACCATACCCTCCCCAACCTGCTGCACGCCCACTGCTGGTCCATGGTCCCGGAAAGGTTGGGGACAGCAGCTATAGACTATTATTATTATTATTATTATTATTATTATTATTATTATTATAATTTGTATACATAAGTGGCCAGTGCCATCAGGTCTGCAGCCACCAAACGAGTCAAGGCAGTCCTAGGCTGCATTAAGAGAGGGATAGAATCAAGATCACATGAAGTATTAGTACTGTTATTGCTATTAGGTTGTGCACACAAAACCATACCCTCCCCAACCTGCTGCACGCCCACTGCTGGTCCATGGTCCCGGAAAGGTTGGGGACAGCAGCTATAGACTATTATTATTATTATTATTATTATTATTATTATTATTATTATTAGTATTAGTACCACTTAATAATGCATTGATAAGACCACGCTTGAAATACTACAGTTTTCGTTTCCACAATATAAAAAACATGTTGAGACTTTGGAAAGAGTGCAGAGAAGAGCAACAAAGATGATTTAGGGGTCTGGAGGCTAAAACATATGAAGAACGGTTGCAGGAACTGGGCATGTCTAGTCTAGTGAAAAGAAGACCTAGCGGTGACATGATAGCAGTGCTCCAATATTTGAGGGGCTGTGATAAAGAAGAGGGGGTCAACCTGTTTTCCAAAGCATCAGAAGGCATGACAAGAAGCAATGGATGGAAACTAATGAAGGAGAAATCCAACTTAGAATTAAGGAGAAATTTCCTGAGAATGAGAACAATTAACTAGTGGAACGACTTGCCTCCAGAAGTTGTAGATACTTCATCACTGAAGGTTCTTAACTGGACCAGACAGACATTGGTCTGAAATGGTATAGGATCTGCTGCTTGAACAGGGAGTTGTAACTAGAAGATCTCCAAGGTCCCCTCTAACTCCCCCCCCCGCCTCATTTTTCAGTCTTTCCTATTAGACCATGCCCTGCTTAGCTTTGGCTCTAGAGCAGGGGTCCCCAACCTTTTGGACCTCAGGGACCACCAAGGTCATAATTTTAAATCCCACGGACCCTAATTCATAATTTTAAGACCTGGACCACTAATATGAATTTTTTTGAAAAGATAAATACATTTGTAAAATAATGATCAGAGAACTTCCATTTTATTAATATGAAATGCACTTATTTAATATAACAAAATTATAAATGCTTATTTAATTATAACAAAATCGTAAATGCTTATTTAATCATAACAAAATCTTTAAAAGTTGTTTTAATTGTAACAATCATTAAAGTTAGTGTAATTATTACAAAATAATTGAAGCTTATTTGACGGTGGCTTGCTGATGTTGTTGGGAAAGTCAATCCCATATTCCAGAGCTGTAGCTGTAGTCCCTTCGCTCCCCTCTCCTCCCTTCCCCCCTTTTCTTTTCTTTCCTTTCCTCTTCCTTTCCTTTCCTTCTCTTTCCTTTCCTTTCCTTTTCTTTCCTTCTTTCCTCTCTCCTTTCCTTTCCTCTTCTTCCTTTCCTTTCCTTCTCTTTCCTTTCCTTTCCTTCTCTTTCCTTTCCTTCTCTTCTCTTTCCTTTCTTCCTTCTTTCCTCTCTTTTCTTCCTTCTTTCCTCTCCTTTCCTTTCCTCTTCTTCCTTTCCTTTCCTTTCTTCTTCCTTTCCTTCTCTTTCCTTTCCTTTCCTCTTCTTCCCTCTCCTTTTTTCCTTTCCTTTCCTTCCCTTCCTTCCTTCCTTCCTTTCTTTCTTGTCTCTATCTCCCTTCCACTTTCTTTCTCTCTTCTCGGCGGCAGAAGGAAGAAAGTGCTCTGGGAGGGAGGGCGGCCCGCTGCCGCCACCGCCACCGCCCCACTCGCCTTCGGCTCCGGGACCTTCCGGGGCCGGGCAGCATCGGGGCGCGCACCTAGGGAGCTCCGCTGGCCTCAGGGTCCGGGGCGGCGGGGGCCTTGGCAGGGCAGGGAGACAGTGACGCTGCCTGGAGAGCCGGCGGATGGGCGTACCAGGCGCTCCCGCCCGCCCCTCGCTCCGGCCGTCTCCCGGGAAGTTTGTGGGAAGTGGTGGCGGGCGGAGCTGGGCAGGGCGGAGCCGCCAGTGCAGCGCCCGGCAAGGAAGGCTGGGCGGGGAGGCGTGGCCGATTGTCTCCCCTTCCTTCCTTCCTTCCTTTCTTTCTTGTCTCTATCTCCCTTCCACTTTCTTTCTCTCTTCTCGGCGGCAGAAGGAAGAAAGTGCTCTGGGAGGGAGGGCGGCCCGCTGCCGCCACCGCCACCGCCCCACTCGCCTTCGGCTCCGGGACCTTCCGGGGCCGGGCAGCATCGGGGCGCGCACCTAGGGAGCTCCGCTGGCCTCAGGGTCCGGGGCGGCGGGGGCCTTGGCAGGGCAGGGAGACAGTGACGCTGCCTGGAGAGCCGGCGGATGGGCGTACCAGGCGCTCCCGCCCGCCCCTCGCTCCGGCCGTCTCCCGGGAAGTTTGTGGGAAGTGGTGGCGGGCGGAGCTGGGCAGGGCGGAGCCGCCAGTGCAGCGCCCGGCAAGGAAGGCTGGGCGGGGAGGCGTGGCCGATTGTCTCTTCACGCCGCCCGCTTTGCTCGTGGGGTGGATGGGCTGGAAGCCGGCGCCCAGCTAAGAAGCGCAGTTGAGTGGGGCCGGGGCAGTACAGCCTATTGCGCGGACGAGCCTTGTGGTGGTGGGCTTCTTTGCAAGCCGGCGTCCCTGCCCGACCCGGCTGCGGGCTTCGCGACGCTCGCTTGAGCAGCCATGAGCCCCCATGTCCTGGGCCAAGGGAAGCGCTGGCCGGTCTCCAGCCTGCCCGGTCCCCTGCGAGGTTGGTGGCCAGCGGGTGGGCGGGTGGCCCTTGGTGGTGCTGCTGCTCTCAGGCTGAGAAAGGGGGGCGGCAGCACTCTCAGACCCCCCTCGGAACCAGAGGAGCAGCCGCAACAGCTGCTGCCAGCCTCTCAGGGGTGGGACCGGGTAGGCTGGAGACCGGCCGGCGCTTCCCTTGGCCCAGGCCATGGGGGCTCATGGCTGCTCAAGCCGGGAAGAGCCCCGCGCGGCTTTTCTCGGGAGGCTTTGAGTCCCAGCTGAGCGATTAGGAAAACGCGACTTATTTAAGGGGAAGCGCCAGGACGGGCGGCGCAAAGCCCGCAGCCGGGTCGGGCAGGGACGCCGGCTTGCAGCGAAGCCCACCACTACGAGGCCCCTGCTTCTGCTTCTGCTGCGGCGGTGGGGTTTCAGGATGGCAGAGAGCTGGCTTGGGAGAGCCAGCGGTGATGGCAGAACTTGCTTCGGAGAGCCCAAGCAAGCAAGCTCTCCACCATCCCGGAACTTCGCCGCGCCGGGGGGATGCAGTTTACCAAGATTTCTCCACGGACCACCAAAATTTTCCCGTGGACCACCAGTGACCTGTGCTCTAGAGTCTAGACCCAGTTGCTAGTGCTGCCAATCGTTGGACAGTCATTGGTGTTGAAAAATAAATACACTGAGGTGATTTCATTGAAGCATCCTGACATGAAACATTTCACATGGCAGGAACCACAGTGTATCCCATTTGAGGAGAGTTTCTTTTATCTCTCCTAAAACTTTTGACTCGTTTTTTTTCTTCTGGGTCAAAGCTTCTGGAAACAATCACTGAACGAGAAGAAAATGCTCCTTGGTCACAAAACCACTTCGGTCTCCAAGTGAGCCTGTCAGGTCTGCTGGGCTGGCTCAGCTTTGCTACCTATTAACGCCTACATTCTTTCCCAAAACCTGATTTATGTTATCATATCAAATTCGATGGTGTTCTCTGGAGAGAGTCAATATGACCCAGCAGTTATTGTCAGTCCTGCTATTTTCAGTTTGTTCCATTCCATGTAAAATTTTCCTCTGAGAAAGGAAACTAAACTCTGCTACTAGAGTCTGAGCTACAGGTTGTGTCTATAAATGGGGATGCTGTTTCCCTGTTCTCTGAATCTGGCATCCTGCGGCCCAGTGTGATTCTGATATATTCATTTACTCCAGAGTATCGTTTGAAATCTGGGCTCAATCCTGGACGAAGAAATTTAGCTGACATTTTTAAAAAACAAAACATAAGATGAAATTTGAAATTATTTGAAATTTGTGGCTCTCTGAATTTTGCAATGCAGTTTGCCAGTTGATGAAAAGCTCTATTTGGGAAATGTCTGGACAAAATTTATATGTTCGTAAACATAATGAGCAGCCTTGTGTTCTATTACAGATATTATCTTCCAAGGTCAGGATTTTAGGCAAAACTGCAAATGAAAATATACTTCTTTGCACCAGAAGATGTAGACATTTGCTGTTTGCCAGGACAACATACCAGGCAAAAATTGGCAACCAGGCTGACTGGATGTCCGTGCCATTTTCTTCCCTAGGGGCATTTACAAGCAATAGCAATAGCACTTAGACTTATATACCGCTTCATAGTGCTTTACAGCCCTCTCTAAGCGGTTTACAGAGTTAGCATATTGCCCCCAACAATCTGGGTCCTCATTTTACCCACCTCAGAAGGATGGAAGGCTGAGTCAACCTTGAGCCGGTGAGATTTGAACCACCGAACTGCAGCTAGCAGTCAGCTGAAGTAGCCTGCAGTGCTGCACTCTAACCACTGCGCCACCTCGGCTCTTACAAGGGCTGTCAAAAAAAAAAAAATTCAAGATAGTGGCCACAACTGCCCAATTGAAGAAGACTGGGATCATGCAGACACAGGGACCATCTTAACTATTTTGATCCCACCCATGGACCCCCTTTCTCTGCCGACACCTCCCCCACCCGGTGGCCTTTCTGGCTGTTCTAGTGCTGGTCTGCTTGAAGGACCTTCTGGCATTTCCGTAGCTCTTAATGGACTGAGACACACAGTTGAGAAGCCAAGTGCGGCAGCAAAGGGGAAAAGAAAGGGAAGTAAGTTGGAGAGGAATCCAAGAGCCAATAGATGGACTAGAGAACATTCCTTCCGTGCCTACAAGCACAGCCAACCCCAGACAGCGTGAAGCAAGTGGGATACAAGGCCACTCTTTTGAAGACAGCAAAATCCACATTTTGGACAGAGAGGATGGCTGGTTTGAAAGAGGGGTCAAAGAGGCCATCTATGTCAAAATTGAGCAGCCCTCTCTCAACAGAGGGGAAGGGATACGACATCATCTATCTCCAGTCTACAACACAGTCCTTTCAGCAGTTCCAAGAAGGCTCCACACCCATTTGCACCATTCAGGTGACGCTGAGGACACAGGCAAACCTCCAAGTGGCCTCAATGACGCTCTAAAAGAATGCAAATGTCCAGCTGTCTGCAAGGAGTATAAATCCTTCCATTCCCCACCATCCAGTCAGAGCTGAAGAAGCTTTTTGGATGAGAAGCCAAACGTCTTCAAAGAAAAACAAGAAAGTTGCCTCTTGAAAAAGCACCTTTGGGTCCTACATGGTATGGACATTGAGATGCCAAGTGACATCATGGTTAGGATGTTGGACTAGAGCTGGAGAGACCCTCGTTCAGTCCATCTTCAGCTGCCAAAAGCTTCCTGGTCAATGACTGCCTGATAACCCTACCTCATAGGATTAATGTGGAGAAAAAACGGAGCAGGAGAGCCGGATTGAACTTTGGGGAGAAGTAGCACATTGTTACAAATACGCTGCTGACAAAATTGGGCTGTGCATCTTACATCAATCTCTGCATCTTACTCAAAGTACCGTAATCAAGTAAAGATTTTTGTTTTACAAAAGCTACAGCAAATGCACAGGAACAAAAGAACTGTGGTTCAAGCCTCTTTCTTAGTAACAGAATTTGTGCTATGAAAAACCTATTTTCAACTCCAGTTTGGTTCATTTCCTATTTCTGAGGCCTTCCCAGTCATTCCAGCCTCTCTTGCAGTTGTAAGATCTGGGCCTTGTGCTCAAGGTCTGAGCAGACCCATGGCCTATGTGGCACCTTTCACACATAGAAAGAGTCCTGTCCTTCTCCAGCCCCTCTTGAGGTTTCTGAAACTGCTCTGGCACAGCTCCAAGCAATTTCCTGGCTCTCCTCTCCTCTCCCCTCTTCCCCTTCCCCCTCTCCTCCTTCCCTGCCCTGGTGCCTCCTCCACGCAAACTTCTTGCTGCAGCCTCCCCATGTCCAGACTTTGCACACTCATTTTGTAGGGGAAAACTGTCTTCATCCTGAGCAATTGGTGGGCTTCCAGAATAAAGTCCGGGACAGCTTGCTAAGAGTAAAACTCCTTATTTAGGCAACATGGGGAGGAGCTGCTCGGCTGGTACACCCACCGCTCCTTCCTCTCCTGGCTAATAGGGGGGGGGGAATCGGCAGGCGAGGAGAAGTTCTTCCAGTCACTCCGTTCTCCAGCTTGGGACCTGAAGTCCAGCTGACACTCTGCCCGCATTCCTGTCCGGGGATTTACAGGGTCATCCGGACCGCTGGAACGGGAGATGCTTCCCCCCGTAGCTGGGCTCCTCTTTCCCTCTGGGTAGAGGGCCAGGAGGCTGAGGGTAATATGCTGGCAGCAGAAGTCCCAACGGCCAGCCCCCAGGATGACTTCCCTGCAGACAGCTAGCCTGCCACAAGGGCACCGCAAGGAGGGTGTGAGAGCCTGGCTTCTCCCGTAGGTGTGTAGCAAGGTAAGGACCTGGTCAAGGTGGGATGGGAAGTTGGCAACCTCGTTCTTCCGAGAGGCAGAAGCCGGTTCTCCCCCCTCTCTGGAGCCGCAACTCTGTCCCGCCCGGAGGGCTGCTCTGCATTCCTTCCTCCACGTTTCATTTTTTCCAGCTAGTTTTTCTTCTCTTCTGTTTATCACTGGTGTGCTTGTTCTTAGAGAACTCCTGCGGAGGATCCGCTAAAAGCCCTGTTCATTTTTTAGGGTTGATTGGACCTCCAAATTTTGGAGTTTGTAGCTGCTTCCTACAAGCTCTTTGGTGCCCCTGTTTTTCCACCCCCTCCTCCTGATTTCACTTTCCGTGCTAGCTGGACAGTGAACGCACAACAGGCTGGTCTCTGGAGAGGCTCCATCTGCACACACAAGATATGTGCATATACAGTAGTTCTCTGTCATGCACAGAGATGGGATTGGGAGGCCTTCGCAGGCTCTAGCAAATAACCGTCTGGTCTTCATACTGCACGAGTATTTGCTGCATGCAAGCATTAGTGCGCTCTTCCTGAGTTGCATGAGGCAGCACTGGTTGGAGAAATGAATAAGAGCCGTGTTTCTCAACCTGCGCCGCTTGAAGATGTGTGGACTTCAACTCCCAGAATTCCCCAGACAGCACGCATCTGACATATTGTCAATAAACTGCCAACTCTGGTGAATAAAAAGATATGTAGGAAGCTATCAGGCCAAAGAGCAATGCCAGGGAAGGACCTGGAAGCTGTTCAAGAATGGAGAAGCAATCACACATGTCTAATGGGGGCTATCTGACCACGCTGGGTGGGCATTTTTAGGAACTGCACAGCCCCTGGTTTGAGAAAACCCTGAGATGTGCAGTGTGACATGGCCCCCGAGGCCATTCTGTTCTGCCTGTCACTCCTGCAGCTCATGTGTAGGTACAGGCGGATGCTGGGGAGGGGGGGGAGTAAATATTATGAGTAAGATTAGATTAGATTAACAGAGTTGGAAGGGACCTTGTAGGTCATATATTCCAACACCAAAC
>QLTV01000982.1:55940-80511 GCA_003457575.1 Thermophis baileyi
GTACTCTAGGTGTGGTCTAACTAAGGCTTTATAGAGTGGTATTAGTACCTCACTTGATCTAGATTGTATCCCTCTGTTAATGCAATTTAGGATTGGATTGGCTTTTTTGGCTACCGCTGCACATTGCTGTCTCATATTTAGCTGGTTGTCCACTAAGTCTCCAAGATCCCGCTCACAGTTCCTGCTATTAAGCCTAGTTTCACCCAGTCTATATGTGTACTTTTTCTTGCCTAAGTGTAAGACTTTACTTTTCTCTACATTGAATTTCATTTTGTTAGATAGGGCCCAGTGTTCAAGTCTGTCCAGATCCATCTGGATCTTGAGCCTATCTTCTAGGGTGTTAGCTATTCCTGCCAGCTTAGTATCATCTGCAAATTTGGTAAGTTCCCCTTCTATTCTCTCATCTAAGTTATTTATGAAGATATTGAAGAGTACTGGGCCTAAGACGGAACCTTGTGGTACCCCACTGCTTACTTCCCTCCATGTAGAGGTAGACCCGTTAAGGACTACTCGTTGAGTACGGTTTGTCAGCCAGTTACGAATCCATCTGGTGGTGATGCTATCTATCCCACTTTTTTCTAGCTTACCAAGAAGTAGGTTGTGGTCTACTTTGTCGAATGCCTTGCTGAAGTCTAAGTATATTATGGCCACAGTATTTCACTGGTCTACTAATTTAGTCACTATGTTGAAGAATGAAATAAGATTGGTTTGGCATGGTCTGTTTTTAACAAACCCGTGCTGACTGCTAGTTATTACTTTACTCGTTTTTAGATGTAGGCAGATCTGGTTTTTTTATTATTATTATCTTTTCCAGTATCTTCCTCGGTATTGATGTTAGGCTGTTTGGTCTGTAGTTTCCTGGGTCTGTTTTTTTTCCTTTTTTGAAGATGTGAACCACATCAGATCTTTTCCAGTCCTCTGGTAGTTCCCAGGTGCTCCAGGATTTTTGAAAGATGTGGTGCAGTGGTTCTGAGATGACATTTGCCAGCTCCTTTAGAACTCTGGGATGTAATCCATCAGGTCCCGGTGATGTGTATTCATCAAGATCAGACAGGTGTTCTCTTACTATTTTTTTCCCCTTATTTTAACTTTTATTTCTAGTCTTGTCTTTTACAGTTGTGTTTTTGGTAGGTTGGGCTATAGTTTCTTTTTGCGTGAAGACCGATGCAAAGAATGAGTTAAGCAGCTCTGCTTTCTCTCTGTTGCCTGTTAATTTCCTTGCCGTCTTCTATCTTTAGTGGACCGACTGTTTCCTTCATTTTTTTCTTGATATTTCTTTTCTGAAAGATGAATCCCTTCCCAAACCTGCTCAAGTCAAAAGTAATCCTTTCCAATTTCCTGGATCTGATGTCCTGGATGTTCAGGTTGTTATGTATGTCACTTTATGCAATTCAGCAGATCCGGTATGGGACTTTGGGAAGAAGATCTGACTTATCAGAAATAAGCAAGTAATCTGTCAAAAGGCCCACGGAAAATCTGCTCAGGAAAAGCTGCATCAAGTTAAGTTTTCCCTGTTTGATAGTAATTCACACCACAGCCATGCTTTGAAGAGAAGTTTGATGCTCGTGCCTTTAGAGCAGATCACAATCTGGTCTTGTGAAACCTTTGCCTGCTGTTCTTAGAGATCCAGCTGCAGGGAAGACAAAATCTGGCCAGGGATTATTTTTTTTCCCACTAGAAAAGATTGCAACCATGCCATTTTCCCAGTAGATCCAATAGGCCAACCAGTCATCAGGTCCTCCCTGCTTAAAAGATGCCACAGCTGCTGAGTGGCCTTGGGTGCAAGCAGCAGCAGGCCTGGCAGCCCCCCAGGGCCCCCCAGTTTCTTCCCAGAAAGCTCATCATTTCCAGACCTCACTCTGCCTTCTTGTTTCCAAGAAATTGTCCTATCTGAACATTATAGAGGTTCCATCAGTCTTGACACCTAATATAAGGCTGTCAGATTTTTAGACTGTCTGGAAGGAAATATTCCGGGGGGGGGGATTATTTTACAAGGCTACACCCTTCTTGTCAGGCCATGTCTAGAAGGTGCTAACCTATGGTGTCCCACAGATTTCAGGTTCTCCGCCTGCGCTGTTCAGCATGCATCTTCTCATTCTTGTGGGTCTTTTTAAAATAATGCAAAAATTATCAGGTGATGTGCAACCTTTGCTATCAAGAAGTTTCCCCAGCTTGTTTGGAAACGTAAAAGTTAT
Source organism: Thermophis baileyi (assembly GCA_003457575.1). Taxonomy (NCBI): domain Eukaryota; kingdom Metazoa; phylum Chordata; class Lepidosauria; order Squamata; family Dipsadidae; genus Thermophis; species Thermophis baileyi. Next base: position 58,136 of record QLTV01000982.1, read on the forward strand.
TAGGGGGGATGCTGGTTGGTGGGCTTTTATTCATGTATTTGAGCAGATTGGCCAATGGCTAATGGGACAAGAGGACATCTGTTCAAATTATTTATTAACAAAACCACAATATGATAAAATAGTAAAATACTCTACATTTATCAGATAGTTTCCATGCTTTCTAAACTACAGGTAGTCCTTAACTTACAACAATTCATTTAGTGACCATTCAAAGTTACAATGGCACTGAAAAGAAGTGACTTATGACCGTTTTTCAGTTACGACCTTTGCAGCATCTCCATGGTCACGTGACCAAAATTCAGATGGTTGAAAACTGACTCATACTTATGACCGTTGCTGTGTCCCAAGGTCACGTGATCCCCTTTTGCGACCTTCTGACAAGTAAAGTCAGTGGGGAATCCAGATTCACTTAACAACCGGGTTACTAACTTATCAACTGCAGCAGGGGTGGGTTCCGGATTCTTCTACTGCCAGTTTGCTCAGGGACGCGCCATGTGGGCGGGCATGCATCAAGCGCTGCGTGGGCGGTTTGCATGGGCGTGCGCACACTTTGCGCGCATGCTCAGTACTTAAAAAAAGGCGCATGCACAGAAGCAAAAAACAAGATGGCGGCGCCTATGGCAGTGCCGAGAGAACCGGCTCAGGGGCGTGGCAGGCCTGGGTCGCTGCCGGTTCCAGCGACCCAGGCTGCCAAGTTACTAACGGCTCTATAGAACCAGTCCGAACCGGTAGGAACCCACCTCTGAACTGCAGTGATTCACTTAACAACTGTGGCAAAAAGGTCGTAAAATGGGACAAAGCTCACTTAACAAATGTCTCACTTAACAACAGAAATTTTGGGCTCAATTGTGGTCATAGGTCGAGGAGTACTCAGAACTTGCAGGAATTGAGTGAAATAGAGGCAGGCAGGCAGGCAGAGAATGACAGCAGAGAAAGAGAATGAGAGTTGGCCTTCCTCATGTTGGTGTTCAGGTTACACTCAAGGAAACCTGCCCCACCCCAAAATGGCCACGCTCCATTCATGCCTCATTTAACATCTCCAGCATATAAATGATTCTGTCAACCACGGCAGGCTCCCTGAAAAAGACACGGCAACCTCAAAGATGCCTTCAACTTTCAATTAACTTCCTCACTTCCTGTTCCAGATTGTCAACTTATGGTCCCCAAACCAATGGAAACCCCCCCCCCCACTGCCCCATCCTGCAGATCTCTTTCTCATCAGCACAGCTGGTGGAGGCCTGAATCCCTTTCTCAAGGCTCTGAGGGTCCCCCTTTCAAAGCTTTCCAAAGAAATCTTTTCCCAATGTATCCCCACCAAGAGACACAGACCAGGCAGAAAGAGGGCCACCCCGCTGCGCGCACACTTTGCCAGATAAACGACAACTGAAATCTTCATAAGAGTACCTTGGGGGTGGGGGTGGGGGTGGGAGGTGTGTCTCTGCAGGCACCAGTAGCATCCTTGGGCCAGTGGTGGGTTGCTGCCGGTTCGGACCGGTTCTTTAGAACCGGTAGCTCTGACTCCAAGCCGAGAGAGAACCGGTTCTCTGTATCTCTGAAAGTGGGCCCGCCCGCCCCCCCCCCGCCCCTGGGTTATACTGACCTTTATCTCTGCTTCTGAAGCCCAGCTGATCAGGGGCGACAGATGGAATTGCCGCTCCGCAGCTGTTTTCCGTTCGCCTTGCTTTGTTTGCAACGCGAAAGTGCTTTTTTTTAAGTACTGAGCATGCGCAGAGGATCATTTCCAGGAAGAGACGTGCGCGTGCACTTCCGTCACGGTGCGAACCGGTGGGGAAGGTAAGTAGAACCCACCCCTGCCTTGGGCAGAGACAAGTGAGGGCTTTCTAAGTCCTGGAAGCGGAGGGATATTGCATGGGCTCCTACAGCAAAATGTGTCCAACTCAAGGGTCTCTGATTTCCTGGTGCTGGGGGCACATTTAGAATTTTAACAACATATTTTTGAGAGCACTTTCCAAAAAAGGATTGTCATGGTAAATATGGTCGGCTGTAACACATCCATCCCCCTCCCACCCTGGGGTCCAAGTGCCCTAGAAGAGGACAAAGGTAGCTGCGCGGGGACAGTTTGGACAATCAAAAAGTGCGGAACTTTTATAAAACAAAGTGCAGACAGGACTATTTCTATAGCCCATTTCTAAGTTCACACAATACATAAAATTGTAACATAACCAAACAAGATGGATTCCCACCACAAGCTGAGCCAAAGAAGCCAAGATGAAATTGAAGAGGGCTGAGTGTCTGGGGCAAATGAAGCTGGTGAGCTTTAGAGTATTTGAGCATCTTGTGTGAGCCGAGACAGTGGGGCTGACATCTGCTCCCCACTTTCTTAACCATTTTCTTTCTCTACAAAGAAGACATCTGTTGTCCCCTTGTTCCCAGCTTGGTTGGGTGTTTCAGATTCCTCTTGGTGGTGTGTTTGAACCATGCTTGGTTGTTAGATGGTGTGTGTGTGTGTGTGCGCGCGCGCGCGCGCGTGTGCGTGTGTTCTCTTGCTGGTCCTCCATGTCCTCCTTAGTTCTAAATTGCATCTCTCTGATAGGTTTCCATCCGTTACTTCTTGACTTGCCTTCAGATGCTTTGGAGAATAGGTGGACCCCCTCTTCTTTGTGACAGCCCCTTAGATATTGGGAACACCACTATCATGTCACCCCTAGTCCTTCTCTTCGTTAGACTAGACACTCCCAGTTCTTGCAACTATTCTTCATATGTTTTAGCCTTCAGCCCCCTAATCATCTTTGTTGCTCTTCTTTGAACTCTTTCTGGAATCTCAACTTCTTTTTTGTATCATGCTGACCAGAATTCTCTGGTTGCAGAGAGAGTCTCTCCCCATCTCTCCTCAGCCTTTCCAAAAAGGTCTGGGCGGGGGGCATGAGATTTTGGTAATTAGGTTGAAGCTTGGGAAGCCAAGGGGGCTGCGGCCAGCTGGGCAGAAGGAAAACTGGGCGCTCCTGCCCAAACTGCCCTGCTGTCTCTTTCCATGAGAATAGAATAGAATAGAATTTTTTATTGGCCAAGTGTGATTGGACACACAAGGAATTTGTCTTGGTGCATATGCTCTCAGTGTACATAAAAAGACAAGATACATTCGTCAGGAATCAAAAGGTACAACACTTAATGATAGTCCGGGTACAAATAAGCAATCAAATCATATTAGGAACCTGTCAATGTAAATCGTAAGGATACAAGCAACAAATGAGAATTTCACTGCAATGTTCTTCCCCTTTGGAAAAAAGACAAAAACAAAGTTCCTTTAGCATCAAAGAGGATGACTTTCTAACGCTGGGAGAAATTTTATCACAGCCCAACACAATTAATTCAACTGAAACCTAGTCAAAAAGAAAATCTAAACAGCTTGTCTAAGGGTCAAGGTACACAAAATGCTAAGTGGCTTCTTAAATTTCATAACTGGGATTCTTCTCCACCACAGCAATAAATTAAAAGGCTGTTTTAAGAGAAACTTGAGACACTCTTTTCATTTTCAGATTTATAAGCTGTTTGATGTGAAGGCTCACTGTTTGTTGAATTTGGAGCGTTTATCACTTCCCAACTTCTCAGAACCTCACTGAGGCCGGGCTCCATGATTCTATAGAGCCATGGCCTCGTCCTTCTTCATCCTCCTTTCGCCGCTCAACAAATAGCATTTGCAGTCCTTTTAAATAGGTTTTGATCAGAAGTGCCAACAGCAGGAACAAAGGCAGGGCGATGGCCGGCAGCTTCCAGCCTGCTTAAAAAACACGGTCTGCCTGCAGCTTTAAGAGAATGAAGGCAACGTGTTTTAAGTAAGGCTTCTTCCTGTAAATTGTATGCTGGCAAACTGAGGCGTTCTCTATTTGAGGCCTTCTGTGGGGAAGCCATGCCATCGACTGCTGATGGCTTTGCGAGCTGTGTGGGATGCTTGCTTTATGTAAAAACTGGGGGTCTTTATTGGAAAGGGCAGGAAGAGCTGAGAAGATAATTTCTGGCTTAGTGGAGGGAAACCTCGGAGTTTTTACATCTGGGGTACGCTGGCCAAAGGGCACCACACATGATGCGACCACACATTCACCACAGAGACACATCATGACAATCTATGCAGATTTCTAGGAATTTGGGGCAGGAAGGGAACCCTCTTAGGCTGCCTTTCCCTCTAGTGTTCCCATGGGCATGTGACCAGGGAGTTCTGACAGCAGCATCTCTCTCCAGTTCTCCTACTCAAGGGCAACATCAGCTCAAGCTGAAGTATCTCTGGGCAGCTGTGCAGACCATGAGGAGATGCCCAAAGTGTTACGACCAGAATTGGCTGCTTCAAAGTTGGATAAAGGATCAAAGCCGTGTTCTGAATCAGAAGGAGGGTGTGGAGGAGAAAACCCACTCCCCAATCCCCCATCTCTTCAGAAATCTACAAGCACAAGAGACTCACTGTTCTCTTGAGGCTGAAAACAGCCTTGCACTTTCTCCAAAGTTTTTGTCTCCTAAGAAAGTGGCTTCTGTTTTTCTACTTGCAGGGTGCTGGTTTTTATTTTATTTTATTTTAATTCTCATGCTGAAGGTGCTGTGCTTGCATTCTTGGAGGCAGAGAAGGTTGCTTTTGCTGGTGAGGTTTTGTTCTTTCTATCCCTTTGTGGATGCCCCCCCCCAGACCTTCCCAAGTGAAAATGTCCCCAGGAGGAGCTGCTGGCTGAAGTCTCCCCCATGGAATTGAATGGAAGTGGAGACAACTGGAGGTCACAGAGAAGGAAAACTAGGCAAGAAAGCGCCCATGCTGATGCAGGAAGCTGAATTGGGCAATGAGGAAGGGAGTGGCTAACTCACAGGTAGACCAGGTAAAAATGGGACTGTAGAGGAGCGTCTGCAGGAAGAGTCAAAAAAGTCAAGATGGTGCCTGCAACCAGATCATCAAAGCTCTGGTCTTGCAATACACATTAAAAACCAGTCTGGCCTTTGTTGGAATGATTGCAGGTGCCATCTTGATATTTTTTTGACACCCTCTGTGGATGCTCTGGGTGTACAGCCCCATTTTTACCTACCGTATTTTTCGGAGTATAAGACGCACCGGAGTATAAGACGCACCTTAGTTTTTGGGGAGGAAAATAGGAAAAAAAAATCTGCCTACCAGGTATTCATCTGGCTAGTGTCCTTAGTCTGGTCAGCTTCAGCACATCATTTTATCCCCTGGTTAGGGCTGGAAAAAACCTTCTTTGGAGGGAGTTAGCAATGAAAAAAAGCCTGCAAAGACTTAGGGCTGGAAAAAATCCTCTTTGGAGCGAGTAGCAATGAAAATAGCCTGCAAGCTGGGAAGACCCAGGAAGATCGTTAGCGCCTCATTAGGGCTGGGAAAAAAAGCTTGGGGGGGGGAAGCTACATTTGGAGTATAATGCACCCAAATTTTCAGCCTCTTTTAGGGGGGGGGGAAGGTGCGTCTTATACTCCGAAAAATATGGTAATCTAGTATCTGAGTTAGACACCTGTGGTTATGTCAGATTCTTTGTCTTGTAGGAACTAGCCATCATTCTGCCAGCTTGTATGAAGGCGGCCATTGCATCAGTTCCACTCTGATCTATTTTTTTTTTTGGCCATAGATGAACAGTTGTGCTTGGCTAGCATGTGGTTTGATGTGTTGGAAAAATGCGGCCCCTCTCTCTCTTCCATCTTCAGTGCAGCCAAGCCTCGTGTCACCACAGCAGTGTCTGCCTGATGCTCCAGATTGCCCACTTGGGAGCTTGTAATGAGAAGAAAATGCATTCACAAACTGCATCCCATGTCCTTCCGTGTTTTTGCCCACTCTCTTGAAGAGCAAGGGTTGTAGTCTGACCTCTTTACACAAAGAAGACTTGCTAGCCCAGGGAAGGCACCAGTCCTTTGCAAACCTCTGTTGGAAATAAATAACTCTATAGTGCTGACAAATGTCTGGGAAACTTTGTGAGCTCAAAATAATCTGATCTTCCAAAAACAGACAGGGTGGGGTTACGTTTGCATCCCGCATCAAGAGACCAAGAAAACAGGATGTTTTTTCCCCCTATGATAGAACTTATTTGTTCTGTTCCTCACTGAAATGTCGAGCGCGGGCCAGGGTTTTGTTTTCGGAGCTGCCAGAAAATGTTTAGAAAAAGAAGAGAGCAGAGAGATTAAAAAAAAAAACAAGAAACTACGGAGGAGAAAGCAACAGAGAAAGAAACTTTGATTTCTGTAAACTAAGAGTAGGTGGGGCTATTCTGACCTCTTAGATATGGTGAACTTCAACTCCCATAATCCCCACCTAGCACAGCCAGGCCAGGTTTTCTGACAGATTATGGGCATTCAGACTGGAGAAGACTATTTTTAACAATAATTATAGGGGACTTCGGATACATTCGAAATTATGAGGTTTCTCATCCTTATGAGAGAGCAATACTAGCAGAATGGGAGAATGGAAATCGCACTCAATAACCAAGAAAAATAAACAGACCATTAATGGAGCCCAGCCGGAAAAGTTGCCAACCGTCTCAGGACAGAAGCGATGATGACATGTTGTCTTCAATTATGTCTGGATGCCGTCCTTCAAAGGTGCTGCGACTGGAAAGAGAGCACCGGCTGGAAAGGTCTCATCCGACATGTGTAGCTGGTGGCCCATGAAGACAAAGCTCAGGGACCCCAGAAGCCAATGGCAGCTTTCCATGATCTGCTTCTGGCAGGACATCACAAGTGGCCTTGAGGAAATGTTGCATATTGAGTGCGTCTCTGCACGCATTTGATTTCTTGGAAACATTCAGTCCCCTTTTGAGCATAAGAGGAACTCCATCGGGGATGTTCTGGTTTTTACATAAGCACCTAGACAGCAACTCTAAAAATAGCTAGAAAGGAAATAAAATCACCTGTGAGTCTGCCTAAGCAGCGTTTTCCTATCTACTAGCCCTCTGTTGGGAAGGGCCCCCCTTTCCTGGGCTGGAACTGTTGGTGGAGGCTCATCCCTGCAGGCATCGTGTGGGTCTCGTGCAGTTTCTCTTGATCCAGAGAGCAAATCCCCTGGGACACAAATAGGAAGGAGCCTTTATTTCACGTTGATTCTCTGCTGAAGGCAGAAGCCAGCTCTCTTCAAAACGTTTTTAAAGTTCTTTTTAAGAATCTTTAATCAGTGGAATGGCTTGCCTCCTGAAGTTGTGGGTGCTTCATCACTGAGGTTTTTCAGAAGAGTTTTGACTCTGTAATGACAGAGTAGAGGGTTGGACTGGAAGACCTCCAAGGTCCCTTCCAACTCTGTTGTTCTGTTCTGCTTTCACCCTTGCTCTGCTTTGTGTATCAGCTGAAAGTAGGTTTATGTCCAGAGACATACTTAGCATTAGGCTCTTAAAGCAGGTTGCAGCACATGTTTGTAAAATCACACTGGATTAAGAGCTCCCTACTTCTCCTATGTTGAACCAAGGAAGGAGGGAAAACGTCTTCTGTATCCATGCCACCAGGCCAGAGTTTGCATAAACTGCTTCAAGGTATTCTGACTTTGGGCAGGCTGGCACAGCTTTTCGTCTCTGCTCAGTCAACCTCTCAGGAGTTCTTGCGGTTGAATATTGGTGGTAAGCGCAGAAGGACAGACAAGTGGCAACAATATAGTAGAAGTAGTAGTAGCCATGAAGACCCAACGTTAAAATTGAAAGAGGGTAGGAGAAACAATTTATACCCTCTTACCATGTCTTCTCCTGTTCCTTCTTGGCTGAAAGGGTAAGAACATGGGGACATGGATGGGAGGGGTCTCTGTTTTGGCAGGCAGGTAATGCAGCTAAAGTGGCCTTTTGTGGCAACAAGACTGCAAGTGGTCAGATAGCCTCTTTCCCCCAACTCCACCACTGCTTCTTTGAAGACTACGTAGCACATTGGCAGTGGGTAGACCGTACGTTGCTTATAAAGCATAAAGGAATTAATGTTCTGCTCTAATGGAAACCAGATGAAGAATATGCCTGGCCAAAAGTGCCTTTCTCCTGCCAAACTGCAGATGAAGTGATTCAATCAGCAGGAAAACGTTGCCAAAACTGAAACTCTGACCACACCATTCTTGGGAGGAGATGCAGGAGCTCCAGGAGATCACTGGAGATGGTGGGGGTGGGGAGGGGGAGACAAGGAAGTGCCATTAAGAAATGAGTGAGGTCTCCAGCAGGGCCTGGGTAGATTTTGCCAAAGAGAAGGGAGCAGCAGAAAACATGCTGGATGCTGTTGGGCACCCTTAAGCTCCTACCCATTTTTGACTTTTAAGAAATGGAATTTTAGCATGCGCAGTGGGGCCACATGATGGGGAGGGGGAGAGGGAGCAGGGGCCCTTGGGATGTCTTCTACAACTGCATCAGGGCAGGACAAGAGTCTGATCCTTTAGGGCACCTTGTAGACCTTGTAAAGTAAACCTACGCCTAAACCTATACCAAAGCAAACTCCTTAATAGTCTTGATCAGTTAGGGCTGTGCAAATGGAAGTCTACGAGGAAGCCCCTCTCCCTCAAAAGTTCTTAAAATGTTCCCATTGGCTTCTAAATTCTTAATAGTTCAAAAGCCAATTTTATTTTTATTACGTTTGATGCAATGCCAAATTCTTAGCTGTGTTTGGGCCATTCATTCGAAAAGTTGTCCATCCCTATAAATGAAACAATTAAGCCCAGTGTTTGTTAGCTGGAGAATATCTGTTTTTCCTCCTGTACGAGCTCTCCGATGGCGGCTGCTCACTATGTGATCCAGTGTCTGACAAGGAGCCCCACCATCACATTCAGGGGAGGATCCTCTGCCCCATTTAAACAGGGAGTCTGGCAGGTGACATCAAAACCTGCTAATTTTTGTGTCAGATCAGGTATATTTTTTCCTGAATCTGGATGTTTGACAGTCCCGTTTCCTTTCCACTGGGTTTTTACATCAAATTTAGCGTTATGCAGCTGCTATGCCAGTATCCGTGTATCTCTCTTAAGAAGAGACTGGACAGTTACTTGTCTGAAATAGTATAAGGGTCTCCTGCCTGAGCAGGAGGTTGGACTAGAAGACCTCCAAGGTGCCTTCCAACGATGATGATGATGATGATGATGATGATAATGCATTTATTTTGCTTACGCATATATCATCCTAAACTATGTCTGGGTTGGATGACATGCTAAGCTATAAGCTGCCTTTGCAAGCCCTGTTAACTGCCCCCACCATATCTTGTCCAGGGATTTGGTGTCTTCCACTGAGTTTTAGTGTGTGCTGCAGAGTCAGCTGGTGGAAAAAGGTTCCTTCGCTCCCCTTCCCAGGATGAACTATCATGGAATGGATGGGGGTGGGGATAAGCAGTAGCCACCCCATTTTGCATTCACACCTGGCGACTGCCTGGACAACTCCCTGCAGTTTTTTTTGGCAAGATTTCAAAAGTGGTTTGCCATTGCTTCCTTCCTGGGGCTGAGAGAAAGTGACTGGCCCAAAGTCACCCAGCTAACTTCATGCCTAAAGCAGGACTAGAACTCGTAGTTTCTAGCTTGATGCCTTCACCCCAACATCAAACTGGCTTATTCCTGTTAACTGAACTGAACTTTGTCTGAATTTAAATTTAAATTGAGTAAATGAGAACGGAGTTTTCCTCCTGGCCACACTGACTTTCCCAGGAAGGAAGCCCACCATGGGATTTGCTGCTGCAGGTGCCAACCTTGGAAGCAACTGTGCATTTGGCAGGGCTCAGCCCCGCAGTCTTTCCAGAAAGTGCCAGCAAAGGGGGTCTGTGGCCGGCAGTCACAGCATCAGCTCCTGGGCCACATAGACAGATCTATGAGACCCATTGAAGCCACCCCACCTACACCCTCGATTGCTTCTGGGACCAGATAGGCAGGTGTGGGCCAAGAAATGCATGATGGATTAGGATCATCTCTCTTTATGAATGCAGTATATTATCCTGTCCATGGTAGAATAATGCTGAATCCCTAGAAAACACCAGCTGCGCTTCATTCTTCTACTCATGAAAATGCTACAGCTGAAATTAAGTTAAAAGGCAAAACCATGCTTGCTCAAAATATTTTTTAACCTGAGTTTGAAAACAATGTTTTGCTCATTTGGTCTCCTAGTTATCAGGTATCAGCAGAAATAGCTGTAAAGCATGAAATTATGGTGACAGTGTTAGAAGTCTTTGGTATGTACTTTGCACTTAAGCAAGTACAACTGCACACTGGTGTTTTGCTGTACAAATCCTTAGAAACTGTTTGTGCAAAATGCTTCCTTTTTGCTAAATTGAGATGCTGAGAAGAATGTCCTTACGGCACTTGGATCTTTCTTCTGCCTTCCCAAGCTGGTAGGCATTGCCCTTGCTATTCCCACCTTATCCCAGTTAGAGAAACTGGTTTGGGCAACCACAACTAAGCCCCAAATCCCCCCCGTGAACTTTCATGGCTGAAAGTGGACTTGGAGCTGGCTCTCCTCGATCCTAACCCAACCTCCTCAATGGAACCTTGCATTCTGTCCGCATCTCAAGCAGCGGATGTGCTAAAATGCTGCTCCTAAAATCCTTGAGATTCCTCAGCAACTTCTCAGAGCTTCTTGATGAGATCATCATTAAAGCTGCTTCCCTAGTAGAACCTTCCCCTTCCCCAGCAGTCGTGTGCTTATAGAATTTGAGGCCAACCTTCCCCATTATAATCCTTTCTGGATATATTGGACGTCCACCCCCATCATCCCCCACCAACATGCCCAACATAGGCAAAGAGCACCCGTGCAGGAAACCAACATTCTGATCTGGAAGCTTCCTAGAGTAGCGATCTGTCTTTGGGTTATTTTTTTCATAAAGCTTCTAGTATCCAATCCGACCAGTAGATCTTAGCAATACATAAAAGGGGGAAAGACACATTGACAGAAGAGGTGTGGCCGGCAAAACTCAGCAGCCAAGGTGCCTGAAGATTTGTGCTCAGAGGAATCAAAAGATGTTGCTTTAAAGGCACCGAAGGATGCGCTAAGCTCTTCAAAACATCAGACTGGCTGCTACATGGAAAATGCTCATTCTTCAAACATCAGCCTGAGGAAATGCTTGGCTTTGTTTGTTTTAAACCATTTCCTTGAATTGGATTCTGGCAAAATCACTTCACAATTGACCTTGGTCTGAAGATGAAGTTTTACACAAAAAAACGCAGCTCACTTTCCTTCCTAAATTTCGATCCTCTCAGAGCCATCCCAGGAGGGCCAAAAGAGTTGAGATGGCGTTGGTGACTGTGTGATGGAAGCCCCCCTTGAACTAAGCGGATGGAGCTTTACAGCTGCAGCCGCTATCATGACTTTTCTGAGCCTTCTGTGGACATTCCTGCACAGTCTCTTCTCCCCCACCCCGATCCCCTTGCATGGACATATGTACACATCTGTGCACACCTGGTTGTCCTACCTGGTAACTTTTATAGGCTATCAAATTAAAGTGTTGCTCCTTCTCTGACAGCAGAACAGCCCAGACTCTGGGCATAATGTTCAGAAGCAACTCCCATGAATGTAGACCAAGCACATGTTGCATTCTTTAGAAAATTCCACTAGGAACTTGCCTCTCAACATTTTGGTGTGAAATATTTCCCAGACTTTTATTAAATGCAGAAATGTCTGCAAAATACACTGATTTTCAGATTTCCTTCATCTTAGAGGACAATCATGGAGCAAAGTTACAGCTCATTTGTCAGCATGCTGAGAGTGAGGACACAATCCCTAGCAAAGATTGGAAAAGAGCTTTGGTCCTTAGAGACTCCTGCCATCCAAGTAGACAATGCTGGGGTCCTGGGATAACAACATTGCAAGGTGCTAATCTCTACTGCTCTGATAAGTGATATTGTGAATTGCTGGAAAGTCATAAGAGCCTGTTCTGACTAGGTCAAATGAATCATCTTTGCCCGAGCTGCTCTTGCTCCTGCTGGCCTGGTGTCGCCATAGGACTGCACGTTCTCTTCTGCTGCCTCTCCAGGACTTGCCCCACCCGTGCCATTACATTAAAAAGGCCGCAGTGTGCTGGATTGTAAAGAGGATGTTCGCGAGAACTCCTCCTTGCTCACCTTGGCATTGAACAAGCCCAGGAAAGCTGCTCTTCCCCTCTGAGAACTAAAAAGACGTTCTCTTCTTTGAAAACAGGTTCTCTTTCTTTAGAATGAGGACTGGTAAGCAAAATAAGCTAAATTCTCCCTCAAGTCCCACTCAACCTGGAAACTGTATGAAGATGCCCATCTCAGGGTTTGGGCAGTAAGACTGAGGGGGCTCTTCAAGAATGTTTCTCTGACTTCCCTTGGCTCCACCCTGCTTAGCTTTTGCCAAGGTCAATCATAATCGCTTTAGGGGCTACCATTTTCTGTAGGTAAAATCTCTTCCAAGTTAAGTTTGACTTTATTGATTTCTTCCATGTAATTTCTTGGTGGTAACGAAGCAGCAGCTGGCCATTGCTTCCTTCCAATGTGTTTTGACTTTGCAGTCTTCCTTATAGAGCTGGGATTTTCTGATTATCTCCCATCAAAATACTAACTTCTTCAGACACTGCTCACTTTAGGTGAGACAAGGTGGGTGAGGGGTGCCACTTGAGCATTGGAGTGGTCCCCAAAACTAATCCTCAGACACATTTCCGTTTCCCTCTTTCAAACAGAAGGTTGCTTCACTCAGAGAAGACATTCTATTTTATACTACATGGTTAGTTTCTACCCAGGCTGTAATCTCCAGCAAGAGGTCAGATAAAGTCACATAGTAAATAAACACAATCTTGTAATGAGCATTCAAAGGAGTTTAGGGTCAGGAGAGTTTTACTGGCAGAGGGATTTATGCAACATGCCCAACTACAAATTAACTTATTTCATTTGTCTGGGTTACTTTACATATCCAACTATATCATTCATTTACAGGTCCGTATTATTACACTAAACCAGAACACTAGGTTAGTCAACTAAACAGCAGTTCAGTTATCTACTGGTTAGTATGCTGTGCACAAAACAATCAAAGTGTCATTAAATAGTGTTTCCAGAAGAACTGAAGCACTCATTACCTGCTCTGCACTTCATTAGAATCTAGCTTTTTTTTCTACTTTAGTGCTACAGAAACTGCAGGATGACTTAGCTCAGTGATTGTTTTACTAAAATGAATATTGCCAGTAGTTTATATTATTGAATGGTTTCTGATGAAAGAAAAGAAGCAGAGTGATAACCTACACCAGTGATGGCGAACCTTTTTTTGCTTGGGTGGCAAAAGAGTGCGCGCGCACCCACACCCACAATGCAATGCCCCCCCCAGCGCATACGCGCACAACCCCCACGCTCCCCCCCCCAGCACATGTGCGCAGGGCTCACTAAAGCCTCCGGAGCCTGTGGATGGCGAAAAATGGACCCAACAGGCCTACCGGAAGTTCAGAAACAAACTTCCGGTTGGGCCGTTGGGCCATTTTTCACCCTCCCCAGGCTTCAGGAAAGCCTCCAGTGCCTGTGGATGGTAAAAAACGGACCCAATGGGCCTACCTACAGGCCGTTGGGCTGTTTTTTTTATATATAAAATATATATATTTTATATATATAAAATAACTCAGGGTCTCCTGGTGTTAGCTGCCTAATAGTTTAAACCACTGGACCAAGCTAGCTTGTACACTAAGAATGGCAGGGTGATTGATGTCACTGTAACAAATCTGTTTGCAACTTTCTTTGAATGAGCTTTTTTCATAGACCCTTCGTGGACTTTGGCTGTTCTATCTTTTATTTTTCTTTGAGACATTTTGTTTTTTAAAAAGCTTGATAATTGACAATGATTATTTCACCAACACTCTCAAAATTATTTAGTAAGTGGCCAAATTCTTCTTAGCAATCTCAGCTTCCTAGGTTTTGCTAGACCTTCTTAGTTTTCTTTTGATGTCCAAGTCAGAAAAGATTGGGGTGGGAAGAGAGGCCAGATTGAGGCCAGTTAGAATTTGCAGAGAGGATGAGCCTTCACTCCTCTTGTTCTGGGACAGAGAACTGATGGATAAATTCCTTTAAAAGTGCAGGCATTTTTAAATAATTAAAGATAAAATAACGTTTCTGGTCACCTTATTAAGTGAGACATAATATCGTGCTGGTGATTTGCAACCTTCCCTGCCAGCTTCTTTGCTTTGCTTGTCAGAAGTCAGCTGGGAAGGTGGCAAATAGTGATTGCGTAACCCTGGGACACTGCAACAGTTGTAAATGCCATCTAGTTGCCAAACTCTCGGATCATGATCATGTGATTGCAGGGACGGTCATAAGTGCAAGGACCAGTCATAAGTTCCTTTTTTAGTACTGTTGTAACTTCAAACGGTCACTAAACAAATGGCTGTCAATCTAGGACTCCCTATAATGTGTTCCTTGAAACTTCACAGCCCGGTTTCAATGAGATGGATGGTGCAAAGGAGAAGGGGAAATAATGGGGAGCGGGGTGTGTGGGTGTGCTGCTGAGGGAGGACACTTGCTGTCCTTGCTTGCTTGCTCTTTGGACACAATTCACTTGGGCACAGCAGGTCCACCATCTGGGCGGAGAGTGTGATGGCAGAGACATGAAAAGCAATGAATCCCATCCTGACTCAGAATGAGGTTAGGGCTGAAAAATGCCCCCTGGATAAGAAGACCACTCTCGTAATTTAATTTTATGGTATTTAGTCTGAAATTAACTGACTTTGAAGTCCGTTCTGGAACAAAAGGTGAAATAGAAACCCAGGCACAAAAACTAACCTAAAACAACAATAATTCATATTTGCATGGTATGCCACCCAGTCTTTGCAGACAGAGCATTTGATTGGAAATCTGCTGGTTCTGGAAAAAGTTTGTCAGACATTTTTGTTTTGTACTTTTTGGGTGGTTTGGAAATCTGTCACTGTCTCTTTTGCATCATTTTATTAAACGAGAATGCCATGATCTTACATGATCTGGAATCGGTATCTTATTCTGGATAGAAAGGCAGCATCAGGGTTACGGACTCCATCTTGTTTTGCACCAGAAGCCCAAGGGTTGCTATTTGGAGCCAGAGGTGAACATTGTTAGTGACCCTGGCTGCTCTGTTGCAAGGAAACATCTCCCACCCAGGGGAAAGTTTGGCTGCTGGAAAGGTCCTTCGTCAATTCAGAGGTCCGTCCCCATCCCCCCCGGGCAAGCCGTGCTCTCAGCTCCTCTCTTGCATGAGAGAAGGAAGGTCTCAGCACTTGCGGTGAGGCGCTGAGTAGCCTGTGGTTGACTGAGACTTTCCTCTCTTTGTTGGCCTCCTTGGGAGAAGATCCCTGGACCCTGGCTTCCTTTTTCCTCAGGTATCATGAGACCCACCTCTTAAGGTCCGTATCTGAGGATCAGCTTTTCTCCTTTCAGAAATTCTAAGGATAATGTTGGTATCCTAAGCAAAGGAATAAGTTGGGTGCTCCCTGTGAGAGATCTTGTGGCATTTTGAAGCCTCAGATACTGGTGGCCTCGGCTTTCATGGACCACAACTTGGTCTTTTAGAGGCAAGATGAGTGTCCATATATCTTCTTAAGGGTGGGGGCAGAGAATCAGGGGGGGGGGGGAAATACTAACTCCGCACTTACTGTGTTTGATAAGCTACAATCCACAAAACCTTATGCTATAATTAAGATTCTTTTTTGTCTATTAGTTTTCATTGCCGTTGACTAACATAGCCAAACCTTGGAAACAGGAAAACAAAAACGTATTAAATCAAGTACCAAATGGCTCAGTTGTTGGCAGACAAGTTCCTGGTCCTCTTTTTTGAGAACATTTAAAATAACCCGAAAACCCGCCTTTGCTTGGAAGGAAACAAGAAAGCTTTTTCCAACACAGAATGTCCTTCAGACATCATTTAGTACTTTCAGATCCCGTATATTTTCAGAAATATTTGGAATTGTTGTATCATCAGAAAAACAAAAATAAAAATATCCACTGAATTCAAATCACAAATGTTTGCCAGCCTATAGTGTAGCCTGTGCCTGCTTTGTTGGTCGTTTCTCTTCTTGACCATGCCAGCAATAACACAGTGTGGCAACAAATGGGCACTGCGCCAAGACCTGAGAAAGTGTTGGAGAAACAGTGGTCAGCCCTGTCCTATGAGCAGCGCCCCCCCTTGCCCCCCCACCTTCCACTTTAACACAGGTGGCAAGTGCCCGCGTGGAAGGCCGAAGCAAAGGTGGCCCCAACAAATGCAGGCATGAAAATTGCGCAGTTGGATTCGGAGGCTGCATTGATCGTGCACGATGGCGTTTGTCGATCCGAAAAGCGGACCCTGAATCTGCGGGAATAATAGCAATAGCAATAGCACTTAGACTTATATACCACTTTACAGTGCTTTACAGCCCTCTCTAAGCGGTTCACAGAGTCAGCATATTGCCCCCAACAATCTGGGTCCTCATTTTACCCACCTCGGAAGGATGGAAGGCTGAGTCAACCTTGAGCCGGTGAGATTTGAACTGCTGAACTGCAGCTAGCAGTCAGCTGAAGTAGCCTGCAGTGCTGCACTCTAACCACTGCGCCACCTCGGCTCTAACGCTAGGAAGGTGTAGAGGGTAGCTCTGACAAACATTTCGACTCATTTTTTTTTCATTTGAAACTGGATTTCTACCACACCCTCAGTTCTCCCTTCTGTCTGCTTCTGTTAAGTTCATTTAACATATCTAATAGTCCAAGGAGAAGCCAAGGCCTGAATGCTCCATGGAAAATATAATAATAAAGATGCCGTTTTCAAAAGGGTCACTTGGACCAGAGAAAGGAATCTGAGGAGACCTTGGAAGGGCCAAGGTAGTGGTGGGATTTCTAATATCAGCATCCTCTTGCATGAAATCAGCCTGGAGATAGACAGTAAGCGAAAACATAATTAGGAATATAATTTTCCAATTGTTTTTAAATGTTTTTCTGTTTCCGAAACAACAAAAACAGAGGAAACAGATAATTCCCAAAATTTTCTTTTTAAATAATCCATAGGACAATTAAAAAAAATGTTTACATATTGCTGCCCAGTGTGGCCTCCCGAAGATAATTTCCAAAACTGCCAAGTGTTGATTTTTGTGTAAGACTTTTTAAAATAATCCCAGTTTATTTCACTGACCTCTAATGCACAAGCATCATGAGAAGGTGCCCCCTCCTTAAAAGTTGTGCAAAAACCAGAGGTTAAAACACCAACAGGAAACGTGTTGACTAATGTCATCTCCTGTCAGCTTTTTTTTTAAGTTTCATTCATTGTTTTACAGTTGGCTTTAGGTTATTTTATCTCCCTGTGTTTGCAGTCAGGATTTCTTTTGAGAAGTTATTTTTTGAGAGCACAGACCCTCTTGATGGAGATCTAATGGATCTCCCTAGGGTACAGCCAGATGCCATGTTCCTATGCACTTCCAAGAATTCTCTTGGGATTCACTGATGCTCTGTTGTCCCAGAAAACTAAAGCAAAGCCCGAAAGCAATATTGGTGGCTGTATGGGGGCTTTTTAATAGCTTCGACCCTTGCCTGTGGTGGGGAAGAGAGGCCAACTGAGCTCCATCAATATACAAAGCATCACTGACGAATAAAGCACATTTGAAGGATAATCTCTTCCAGTGTCTTTGGCTGGTGATTTTGAGATTCCGTTAGTTGCGGGGATGGAGGAGGTGGAGCTGCATTGGGTCACACATTCCCAGATCATGTTGAAATATCTCTGGTTTCTCTCACTTCCCAATCTGATAAAGGACCGCAGGAGGAATTTCATTACAATATATTCTCTTGGAATTCAGTAGAAATGTAGAAAGCTAGAGACATATTCATATTCTCTCTCTCTCTCTCTCTCTCTCTCTCTCTCTCTCTCTCTCTCTCTCTCTCTCCCTCACCCTCACCCTCACCCTCACCCTCACCCTCACCCTCCCTCCCTCTCGCGCACACACACACACACACAGACTCCTTACCTCATCACTAAATAAGTCCAAGAATACTCCATTCCATCTCCAAAAATTTCACCAACATTCTTCTCTGCTTTGATGGAAATTTCAAAAGCAAATAAATTATTTCATCTAATTGAAGAAAAGACTAGAAGAAAAACATCCAGAGCACAACTTGTGACGAAGTGGGCCAGATGTCAACTCAATCCTTCAAGCACAAAGAAGATCACCCTGCTAGAGATCCTGCAAAGGATCCTTCAAATGAATCAAAGATGTGGATGACCCTTTTGGAAAAAAAGGAAAAGTCTTGATCTGCATGCAAGAACCAAGCCTTGGCTGGGTGCTCTTCCATATTTTCAAGAGCACCGAGCCAGGATTAACCCTTGTGGCACCTGCATCATCTGTCTTCTCCCTTTTCCTGGCCCAGGAACAGCAATGATCTGCTAAACTGAAATCAGTGTCCCAAATCCTGATCTGTCTCATCGTCTGAAATTAACTCTGGAGGGGGCTCCCACAGGGAATCACCTTTTGGCTATCTTTTGCATGATTGCATGTGATCACTGCCTGCAGACAAGATGTAGAGAAACCATAGGATCTCAAACATAGATGTCTTCATTTCTGGCAGCAAAAAGAACATAATCTTGTGGCGTCTTAAAGTCTAGCACACTTACTGTCACATCGGCTTCTGTATCCAAAGCATGCCATGGGATGCCACAATGTTTCTCACAGGGCTGCTCCTTCTGAATGGCCACCTCACTGCCAGCATTCCCTGGGCAGAGCCAGTGGCATGATTGACCACGGTTGCCATCTTGCAGTACCAGTCCAGGCATCCTCCAGCTTTCGGGATTCTCCTCGGTTTGTCTCCGCAAGCCCAGAACCCCTCCCTTGAGGGTATGGATGGGGTCCTTGCCAAAGTGATGAAATTTTGGACCACTTACTCCCCCCCCCCGTCTTGCTCCCAGGGTATTAATGAGCGCCCCTGGAGCCCCGTGACTGCAGGAGGCTTCAGTACATATAAAGCATGACCCTAATCTCAGTTAGAATCACTGAATCCTAATTCTGGGCAAGCTCATGGGAAAAGTAACAAAAAGCAGATTTGCACTTGACGTCTGTTTTACTCCATCGTGCCAGACAGAAACCGTCCCTGGTGCAGAGAGGGGCAGGTGAGTTGGGGTGTTTTGCGCTCTGTCTTCAGTTAATGGTCTGGATAATAACACCGGAGCCTCTGCCAAGCTCGTGGCCAAGCAGGAATCCTGGCCCCTTTGCTGAGCCAAGCTGATAGTGTCAGGCCATACATGGGTTTGAAACACGGCTCTCGGACTCTCAGGTTTCGCTATGCCAAGAAACACAACGCTGAAACTGGCAGCTTTGGGATGACTAATGCACAAACACAGTGCAGTGTTGCAAGTTTTCAAGCACTTTGTTTGAGTAAACGTGGATCTGTCACCAAGGCAACAGGACACAGCAAGAGGACCTGCAACCCCCTACCCCCATCCCACGCCCGTGAGAAGATCTGGGAATGTGAACCGAGAGAACATCCTGCAGAGCAGCGGTTCCACACCTGATTCGTCCGTGGCGATTATGAAACGAGGGGACCCAACCGATGGAGGCGCCTTATCCGGCCTGCAGGGTTCCTTCCTGTCGTTGGCCCAAAAACCCAGGACATTGTTCACAGGCAAACATTGTCCAGGTGGACAGCAAATATTTCTAAGCAATGTTCTGCACTGGAATTCAGGGTGCTAATTTATAGTATTTACCACGGCAGATCCTCCCCTACCAATGAGAAGCTCAAAAAACAAGTCCCAAATAGGCAAAGATGGAACATGAGCCTGGCTAGGACTTTCCTATCTAATTGTACCCATGAGATGTCATTTACAGCTCAGTCCTACCACTAAAGTAGTGCTGAAAATAAAGCATGCTGATAACTGAAGTCTTGGCACGTTGCAGGAATGTTTGATCTGCCTGTTTCAGCTTATGGGCCTTTGGTGCTTGCTCTAATCAGCTCTCTTCTCTTCTAGAGCTTCTAAAGAAAAATTCTCAGGACTGGAAAACAAGCAGGAATTGCTTCCACAATGAGCATTGGGTTCTAAATCTTTCAAACATTGTGTGGATTGGGTGATAAAGTCACATTTGATTGAGTTCATTTGGAAACATTCCAAAGAATCTGGTCCGAAGTGGGTTGCTTTCAAAATCGATCAGATTTTACCTTTATTGGAGCTTTGCTGGTGATGGAAGGAGCCAGATGGACAGGCGCCTATTAAAACTGATAAGATTCCTCCCAATATTTATTTTCCTGAAGGTGAGGAAAGGGGAAGGAGGGATGTTAACCTGGGATCACCTGTTTTTGTTTTTAATGCCAATTCAGAGTTTTCAGTTGAGGCACAGGTGACCAGGCTCAAATTATCCCACTTTGGACACAGAACTCTGGAAAAAGCTCTACTGCTCTTGGACTTTTAGGGGAAAGGTGGGAAGGATAGAGAAGAGGAAGACCAGCAGCAAAGGTGATAGATTCAGTGGCAAACAATATACTTGAATATATACCTGAAGGACCAGGTAAGAGAGAGATCATCACAGAGAAAGTCTATCATTAAAAGTCTTCAGCTTCCTAGCAAATCATCATCATCAACATCATCATCATCATCATCATCCAGTCGGGACTTTTTTAATGCTTAATATTAGGCATTAAGGTGTAGTAATTTGGTTCTTGAAAGGTCCCTGGGAGACTCAGGTTCACCTCTAGAAACGCCCTGGGGATTTGAGGCCAATCACCCACTCAGCCCAATTTGCCTCACAGGATTGTTCTTGTAGGGAGAAGTAGAGAGGGAAAGTTCTCTAGGCTGCCTTGAGATCCTGGAGGAGAGCAAGGATATAAATCTATCAAACCCATAATTGATAGGAATGTTAGACAATTTTGATTGAGTCAGTGGTATCAAGGATGATAAGTAAATGCTGGAGTTTCAAATCTTTTGCTGTCTTGCTTCACATCCATTAGCCCGGGTGTTGGCAACCCGCGGCTCCTGAGCCGCATGCGGCTCTTTTGTCCCCCTGCTGTGGCTCTCTGTCGGGTGAACCCACCACTGGCGGGCCCCACCCCTCGCCCTCCCCTCCCAGTCACTCCTCACCTGGCCTGAGAAGGTAAGGGCGACGGCGGGGGATGGAGACTCGCTCCATATTCCAGAGCAGGAGCGAAGCACCCCTGTACTTGCTGGGTCTTGCGGGCACTTCTTCTGGCCCTTGTTGGTGCTGCGCGCAGCTTGGTCGCTCGGGGAGATGCGCGATTTGCTCTCTGCCCCGAGACACTGGCCTGGCCCGGCTGCAGCCGATGCTCCGCGTCGTAATGGGCTCCAGGAGGAGGAGGGGACACCGTCTCCCCCATTGTGAAGTGCGCTAAATGCATCTCCTCCTCCTCCTGGAGCCCATTAGAGAGAGAGATGAGAGAGAGAGAGACAGAGACAGAGACAGAGAGAGAGAGAGATGAGAGAAAGAGACACACAGAGAGAGAAATACATGTTTCTCACAGAAAAGAAAACACCAGGAGCCACAAAACCTGGGTAAGCGTGGCTGGGGGGGCCATGTGACTGGGTGGGAGTGAGTGACATTGAGTTGGCCATGCCCACCCAGGTTTTGTGGCTCCCGGTGTTTTCTTTTCTGTGGGAAACGGGTCCAAATGGCTCTTTGAGTGTTTAAGGTTGCAGACCCCTGCATTAGCCAATGGAGTTTATGTTACACTTTTGCACTTTCTATGTCTTTTGCTCATTTAAACCATTTTTAAAGTCCTCAAGAATAATTAAATTTTAAAATCTTGGATTTTTGTTGTTGTTAGTTGCGAAGTCGTGTCCGACCCATCGCGACCCCATGGACAACATTCCTCCAGGCCTTCCTTTTCTCTACCATCCTCTGGAGTCCATTTAAGCTCACGCCGACTGCTTCAGTGACTCCATCCAGCCACCTCATTCTCTGTTGTCCCATTCTTCTTTTGCCCTCAATCTTTCCCAGCATTAGGCACTTCTCCAGTGAGTCCTTCCTTCTCATTTGGTGGCCAAAATATTTGAATTTCATTTTCAGGATCTGGCTTTATAAAGAGCAGTCAGGGTTGATCTCCTCTAGGACTGACTGGTTTGATCGCCTTGCAGTCCAAGGGACTCGCAGGAGTCTTCTCCAGCACCATAGTTCAAAGGCCTCAATTCTTATGGTCCAACTTTCACAGCCATACATTGCAACTGGGAAAACCATAGCCTTGATTGTACGCACTTTTGTTGGCAGGGTGATGTCTCTGCTTTGTAGTATACTGTCTAGTTTTGTCATAGCTTTCCTCCCCAGGAGCAAGCATTTTTTAATTTCTTGGCTGCAGTCCCCATCTGCGGTGATCTTGAAGCCCAGGAAAATAAAATCTGTCACTACCTCCATTTCTTCCCCATCTATTTGCCAGGAATTGAGAGGGCCGGATGCCATGATCTATTTTTCTTAATGTTGAGTTTCAAGCCAACTTTTGCACTCTCCTTCTTCACCTGCATCAAGAGGCTCTTTAGTTCCTCTTCACTTTCTGCCATTAGAGTGGTATCATCTGCATATCTGAGGTTGTTGATATTTCT
>QLTV01000982.1:82303-101598 GCA_003457575.1 Thermophis baileyi
CATTTCTTCTGAGGGATTCTTGCCCGCAGTAGTATACCTGATGGTCATCTGAATTAAATTCACCCATTCCTGTCCATTTTAGTTCGCTGATTCCTAAGAGGTCGATGCTCAGTCTTGTCATCTCTTGTTTGAC
This sequence comes from Thermophis baileyi, assembly GCA_003457575.1. Lineage (NCBI taxonomy): Eukaryota > Metazoa > Chordata > Lepidosauria > Squamata > Dipsadidae > Thermophis > Thermophis baileyi. The sequence continues at coordinate 82,437 of QLTV01000982.1, forward strand.
CACGTCCAGCTTGCCTTGATTCTTGGATCTTACATTCCAGGTTCCTATGGAGAAAAGATCTTTACAGCATCGGACTTTCCTTTCACCACCAGATACATCCACAGCTGAGCGTCCTTTTGGCTTTGGCCCGGTCGCTTCAACCTTTCTAGCGCTACTAGTACTAGCCCTCTGCTCTTCCCCAGTAGCATATTGGACACTTTCCGACCTGAGGGGGCTCATCTTCCAGCACCATATCTTTTTGCCTTTTGGTACTGTCCATGGGGTTTTCATGGCAAAGATTCTGGAGTGGGTTGCCATTTCCTTCTCCAGTGGATCATGTTTTGTCAGAACTCTCTGCTATGACCTGTCCATCTTTGGTGGCCCTGCACGGCACAGCTCATAGCTTCATTGAGCTATGCAAGCCCCTTTGCCATGACAAGGCAGTAATCCATGAAGGGGAAATCTTGGACTTATTTGCATCCAAAACATTTTGAACTCCTTTGTCAGATATTTGGCAGGCTTCATATTGCCATCCTGGGCATTGTGATTGCATATCTTATCTAATTTATTAAAAACACACAGAGAGAGACAATATTTGCTAAAATTGCATTCTAATTTGCATGGATCTTCAGTGGGAGGCAGGAGACTTTAGTGATGTGAATTCAGGTGTGTCCCACCAGTCAAGCTGGGCAGCTTCTGAATTAATGTGCAATGGATTAAGCTGTCTCCCAAACCATCAAATTAAGATCTAAAACTAAATACAGAAGCCCTTCCTTCTGATCTCTCCTTGTGATCTGCAACATTTCTTGGTAATAAACGGGAGGTTCTCTTGAAAGGTCGGGAATTATTCTATGAAGACAGACAACTTGAGATTTACTGGTTGTAGCTATAAAGAGTTGGTGTAGCGAGGAAACAAAAGGGCACACATTCAACATTGGAAGTCATCTGCCAGGGTGGAACCAGTTGTCCAGGTTGTCGTCTTGTTCTCTCTATTGCCCCAAAGACAGGATTAGAACCAAGGAGTTGAAACTGCTGGGAAATAGCTTTGAATTACATATTAGAAGACATTTTGTGGAGGTAAGAGCTGCCAACCAGCAGAAGAGTCTGCCTTCTGATGTGGTCTGCTCTAGCGACTAAGGAAGACGGTCTTGACAGAGACCAAAGCAATGAGGGAAAAACTTATCTTAAGTCCACAAAAGGTAGATTGTGTTTGTAAGCAGCACACAGAGATACCTCCCTAATTCACAAGAGTGTAAGAATGGAGAGGAGCTACATGTTGTGGTCTGCCAGAGGCCTGTGGAGCTGGCAGCTGAGTTGGACAGCGAGGAGGCTGGGGAGGAACATGGGCCAGGCCTGGAGTCTGGAGAAGGTTCGGTGCCAGAGGCAGAGATCCAGCCCGGGCCATCTGGGAGGTTTGTGCTGACTCCAGAGCCTCCAGAGGCTGACATAAGTGAGGCAGAAGAACAGGGGAAGCCTGTTCCCAATGCGCGCATGAGCAGAGCTGCCAGAAGGCAAGAACAGTTAAGGAAGAAAAGGACTACTCGGGAGTAAGGCTTGGAGATGATTGGCCCTTCCCATAGGCTATAAAGGTGGAGCAAACGGATGTGCTCTTTGCAGGAAGCAACTTGGTTCAATTCTGTTCGGTATAACTCAGCATCTCAGTTCTGACTCCGTGTTCTGTTTGGCCTTGCAAAGCTCCTTGCCAATTAGGTCTTTGGCAGCGTGTCAAAAGAGATAAAGTTTGGTGATATCAGCCTTCTTCCGAAAGACTTCTGTCGGACTAATTAAGCTTGTTTGGGACTTATTACGGCTGGGAATGAACAGAATTCACAGCCGTTTAAATAAAAAGAGGTTTTTGGGACTCCGTGTGTGCGGTATTATTTATCAGGAAGCCTAGGTCAGAACAGTTTGCTTCCTGCCGCAAACTACAAACAAACCTCTAATAAGATGGAGCAGCTGCGTGCCAAGAACGCGCAGCATAATCAACAGCTAGCCCTGTTGGCTGCCCAGGTGGCTCAGCTCCAAGGCCATGCTGCTTTACCTCCTTGGAGGAAATGCCCGGTAGTTGTGCCAGATAAGTTGGACGGCAAACAAGACATGTTCCCGACTTTTTTTGGGACAATGCCAGCTTTTTATCAGCCTGAGAGCTGAAGACTTCCCCACTGACCGGGATAAAGTGGGGTTTATGATCAGCCTGCTCTCTGGCTCTCCGGCCACACCCCTGTTGGTCCAGGATAGTCCTTTGTTGGATGACTTCAGGGGGTTTCGGGAACACCTCAGTCTTATGTATGAGGACCCCATCAAAACGCAGACAGCTACTAGACGTCTGAAGACTTTGAAGCAGGGTCAGCAACCCCTGCAGGAATACATCAGTGAATTCCGCCTGCTTAGCCAGGATTTGGCCTGGAACAAGGCTGCCCTCATGGACGCGTTCCAGGATGGGTTGTCGGAGGAGTTACAGGACGAGTTGGTCCGTGTGGATACTCCTCAGATTCTCAACGCGCTGGTTCATCTGTGCCACAGGATTGATGCGAGGTTGCAGAGACGGACCAGTCACCATGCCTCCCAGGAGACCCGGGCGGTACCAGTCGTGCGTGAGACCCTGGTTCCACGGGAGGAGCCCATGTAAATAGGCGCAGCCAGACCCCGCCTGTCAGTGACTGAAAAAGACAGACGGCGCTCAGGGGGGTTGTATTTGTATTGCAGGGAACCTGGACACATGGCTGCCTCTTGCCCCAAGAAGCGACGAGGGGCGTCGGTTCCTGGGCCTGCCCCACAGCCGCAGACAACCCTGTCGGGAAACGCCCTGAGCCCGATCTAGGGGAGACCCTGGGTCGGGCGCGCACCAACACCGGGTCATGCCCAGCAGACGTGGATCCTGGAACCCACCCCCCCATCACGTGATTCTGGTGGCACGAGTCTTCCTTTGCAATAGCCCACAGGGGATTCCGGCTCACGCCTTGGTGGACTCTGGAGCCACCACAAACTTTATGGACGAGGCGTTTGCCACCAAATATGCCATCCCTCTGTGTCCAGTGGATCCTCCCATGCTCGTGGAGACCATTGATGGTCGGGTGCTTCTGTCTGGGCCTATTAAGGCCGCCACGCAACCCGTGCGCCTGACCATCGGTACACATGAGGAAGCCATCCAGTTCTATATTACTTCCGGTCTGCATTTCCCTGTGGTCTTAGGCTTGGCTTGGTTCTGGATTCATGATCCACATATCCTTTGGTTCCAGAACTTCATCTCGTTCCCAAGCCTGCAATGTGTGGACCATACCCGACAAGTCTGCGCAGGCCAGGTGCTGGGTCCATCCGAGGTGTCTTTGCCTTCCGACCTCTCGGACTTTGCGGATGTCTTCAGCGAACAGGAGGCGGACCAATTGCCCCCGCACCGGCCGTACGACTGCCCCATTGATTTAATTCTGGACGTGCCGCTCCCAGTGGGGCATTTGTATTCAATGTCGGACCCTGAATTGGCCGCGTTACGGAACTTTGTGGACAAAAACCTGGCTCGGGGTTTTATTTGGCCCTCGTCGTCGCCCCTGTCCGCTGCAGTCCTGTTCGTCAAAAATAAGACTGGAGACTTGTGGCTTTGTTGCGATTACCGGAAATTGAACGCAATCACGGTGCGCAACCAGTATCCTCTGCCCCTGATTACCGAACTATTAGAACGGCTCCGGGAGGCTACCATGTTCACCAAGCTGCACGGAGCTTACAATCTTGTTCGGGTCTGGGCCGGAGATGAATGGAAGACGGCGTTCGGCACCAGGTACGGACATTTTGAATACACGGTCATGCCATTTGGGTTGACCAATGCTCCCGCCATCTTCCAGCATTTTATGAATGACATCTTCCGGGATCTCTTGGACCAGTTTGTCGTGGTCTATTTGGACGACATTTTTATTTACTCGGCCTCCCGGGAGAGTCACCAACATCACCTCCGCCTGGTCCTGCAACGGCTTCGGGAGAACCATCTGTATGCAAAACTGGAAAAGTGCCAGTTTTACCAGTCCACTATCGAGTTCCTGGGACATCGCATCTCTCCCGAGGGCATAGAAGGTTCCTTATGCTTTATTCTGTCTTTTATCTATACAGTATTTGAAGAATATTATATTATATTATATTTATTTATTTATTATTTAAATTTCTATGACTCCCGAGGGACTCTGGGCGGCTTACAACAGAAATATTAAAAAAACATTTAAAAACCTTATAAAAACATTTAAAAAACAATTTAAAAACCCATGCACACCATTCATGGCCGGATCTCGCAGGATTACAACAGCGAGATCAACGGCCCCAGGCCTGCCGGAAAAGCCAGGTCTTCACCGCTTTCCGGAAGGCCAATAGGGTGGGGGCAGTCCGGATCTCAGGAGGTAACTGGTTCCAGAGGGCTGGGGCAGCCACAGAGAAGGCCCTTTGCATAGTTGGCAACCACCCCCACCCCCCGAGAGTGAAGGATGTCCAGTGATTCCTCGGGTTCACCAACTACTATCGAACCTTTATCCCTGGCTTTGCTTCCCTGACCGCACCCCTCACTCAGCTCCTGCAGAAAAAAGTCCCATTCCGGTGCAGTACCCCCGAAGAGCAGGCATTCCAGGCATTGAAGCAGACCTTCATGAAGGAGCCCATCTTGAAACATCCTGACCCCCACCACCCGTTTGTGGTGGAAGCGGATGCGTCGGATGTTGCTGTTAGAGCGGTGTTACTCCAGGCTCATGCGTCTGGCGGTACCCTCTTCCCTTGCGTGTATTATTCGCGGAAGCTCAACTCTTCTGAGCGCAACTATACCATTTGGGAGAAGGAGCTACTGGCCATTAAGACTGCGTTTGAGGCCTGGAGACATCACCTGGAGGGGGCCCGACATCAAATTGAAGTCCGGACGGACCACAAAAACCTGGAGTTTCTGCAGACCACTCGGAAACTAAACCAACGCCAGATCCGGTGGTCCTTTTTTGCCAGGTTCAATTTCCGCGTCACCTACATCCCCAGTGGGTGCAACCAAAGAGCGGATGCGCTCTCACGGAAACCCGAGTATTCCCACATTGAAGACCCGCTTCTGCCCCAGACAGTTCTGTCCGTCGAGTCGTTCTCCGCGGTTCAGGAACCAGTGGACTTACGGGCTCAGATCTGGGACGCGCAGCAGCAAGACGCTTATGTGGAGCAACAGAAGGGAGAGGTAGGGCCCGCTTCTCCCTGGACGTTTACAGAGGAACTCTTGAGGTACCGAGATAGGCTCTATGTCCCGGTGGGGCCGCTCCGGGGACTTATCCTGTCGCAGTACCATGATAATCCTGCGGCAGGGCACTTTGGCCTCTTTAAGACATTGCACCTCATTTCTTGGACCTTCTGGTGGCCCTGACTCCGCCATGATGTCCAGGCCTACGTCACGTCCTGTGTACAATGCCGACAGGCCAAGTTGGCCATGGGAGCCCCCCCAGGCTGCTCCAGCCATTGCTGACACCGGAGAGACCCTGGGGCACCATTTCCATGGACTTCTTGACGGATTTGCCTCCGTCTTCTGGATTCACGACCGTGTTCGTGGTGGTAGACATGCTGACGAAGATGGCACATTTTATTCCATGTCGTGGGTTACCGACGGCTCGCGCCACCACCTGCATGTTTATCCAACATGTCTTTTGGCTACACGGCCTACCTGATAGGGTCATTTCGAACAGAGGGGCCCAATTTACAACCCAGTTTTGGAAAGGGCTGATGCCAGCCTTAGATGTAAAAATCTGCCTGTCGTCGGTGCATCATCCGGAAACCGACGGCGGGACTGAGAAAGTCATCGGGATCCTGGAGCAATACCTGCGCTGCTTCGTGAACTAGCAACAAGACAATTGGTCGGAGTATTTGGCAGTCGCAGAGTTCGCGTTTAACAACTTGCAGCACACCTCCACCCAAATGACCCCTTTCTTAGCCAATGTGGGATATCATCCTCAGTTCTTTCCTCTCACGCAACTCAACTCACCGGTTCCGGCAGCGAATGACTTTCTGTCCGAGTTGCAGGCTGTCCATCAATTGGTGCAACAGTATCTTGAGAAGACCAACGAGGACTATAAACGAGTTGCGGACCGCTCTCGGCGGGCAACGCCTCTGTTGGCTGTGTGGGATCAAGTTTGGTTGTCCACCAGGCACCTTCCATCAGACAGGCCGGTCAGGAAGCTAGATCACCAGTACCTTGGCCCATTACCTGTTGAGGCAGTCATCAACCCAGTCACCTACCGCCTGACATTGCCACGCTCGATGCGTGTCCATCCCGTCTTCCATAGATCCCTCCTCATTCCAGAACGGCCAGCCTGTCCGCTCCGCCAACCTGACCATCCCCAGCCAACACCACGTGACGGAGATGGACCGCCTGAGTATGAGGTCGCCAGCATTTGAGACTCCCGGTGGCTGAAAGGCCGGTTCCAGTACCTCATTGAGTGGAAGGGGTATGGGCCAGAGGACTTCACCTGGGAGGATGTGACCTCTGTACATGCTCCGGTTTTGGTGAAAGCCTTCCATGACCAATTCCCATCATGACCGCATCCAGATCGTCAGACCCAGGGGAAGGACCCTGTGGTGAGGGATAGTGTTGTGGTCCGCCAGCGGCCTGCGGAGCTGGCAGCTGAGTTGGACAGCGAGGAGGCTGGGGAGGAACATGGGCCAGGCCTGGAGTCTGGAGAAGGTTTGGTGCCAGAGGCAGAGATCCAGCCCGGGCCATCTGGGAGGTCTGTGCTGACTCCAGAGCCTCCAGAGGCTGACATGAGCGAGGCAGAGGAACAGGGGGAGCCTGTTCCCAATGCACGCATGCGCAGAGCTGCCAGAAGGCAAGAACAGTTACGGAGGAAAAGGACTACTCGGGAGTAAGGCTTGGAGATGATTGGCCCCTCTCATAGGATATAAAAGTGGAGCAAACGGATGCGCTCATTGCGAGAAGCAACTTGGTTCAATTCTGGCTGGTATAACTCAGAATTTCAGTTCTGACTGTGTTCTGTTTGGCCTTGCAAAGCTCCTTGCCAATTAGGTCTTTGGCAGCGTGTCAAAAGAGATAAAGTTTGGTGATATTAGCCTTCTTCCGAAAGACTTCTGTCGGACTAATTAATCTTGTTTGGGACTTATTACAGCTGGAATGAACAGAATTCACAGCCGTTTAAATAAAAAGAGGTTTTTGGGACTCTGTGTGTGCGGTATTATTTATCAGGAAGCCTAGGTCAGAACACTACAGCACAATCGGGCTTGCAAAATTATGTCCTTCTATCCAAACTCAACAGAAGTAGTTTTAGCCTTCATATGTAGCTGATTTCTCCGTCTGGTCTACCTACCAGGGATGATACCTGCTATCCTTCACTGAAGATCTTCAAAAAACGTTGGGTAGCTATCTATTCAAAATATTCTAGAAATTTGACCGGAAGCGTTGTGGTGAGACAGTCTGGAAATAGTGGGCTCCGATGAGCTCCGCGAAAATCCAGGCTGACAAACCGTTGTCGGGGGGTCTTCGGACTGGAACCGTCCTGAAGGGACGGTGAAGAAGGAGAGGCGTCTCGGATGACCGAGAGGAGCAGGCAAGCTCCTCGATCGGTCAGAGTCAGCTCTTCGGACTGGTGGCAGGGGTGGCAGCCATCTTCAAATGACCACTACAAAGCTGGGGCAACTGGACTAAGTTTATGTGCAGGAGCGGTGTTTGGACGGAGTGCTGAAACCGGGTGAGAGAGTGGCCAACTCACAGGTAAAAGGCAATTTTGAATTTGGATTTTAAAAGAATTTCCCAAGCGGAAAATAGCGGCTAATTGGCATTCGGGAACTGCATAGAGGAAGTGGGGGAAAACGGAGGCTAAACTACTAAAGCCCAAGATGATTATTTTTGTTATAATTGCAACTGGAGAAATATAAAATAATAAAAGGAAAAAATCTGGGAGAAAGCATTTTTTGTGTGTGTGGATTTAAAGTCTTTTTTTGACAGCTTTGACAATCAGCTGGTTTGAGTATATTGTGGCTTGGAGAGAGCCATCTGCTGGAGAGAAGAAAATATTGCAACACTTCGTGGAAAATAAGAGAGAAAGTGCAGCTGTGGACTGACCTTGACTGTAAGAAGATAATTTGAAAGCTCTGAGAACTTTTAAGGAGTGTTTGTTTTGCCTATATCGTTTGGCTTTGTTTTTCTGCGGCTGTGGAAGACAATACATTTTGGAATTGGACTGGATTGGACTAATATTTGAATTGGATATATTAGAAGTTGAAAATAAAAAGAGACTATATGGACGTTATAATATAAAAAGCTTAAAAGTTTGTTAAATTGGCAATATGGAGATCTGGATGTATGAGGAATTATTTGAGATGTTAAAAAATGTGTGTGAAACTTTAAAAGGTGATAAAAAGTCAGAAATTTTGTTGGAATATACAGAGCAAGAAATAGGAGAGAAGATGGTAAAAGAGAACACAAATGAGGAACAAGAAAATAACATTGAAGAAGAAGGGACTGAAAGCATAAAACAGTTTGATGATTTCACTGGGATTTACAGTGGCACGAAAAGAGTTGATAGAGGGGAACGTCCCTCAAAAAAGAATAAATCAAAGGATAAAAAGGGAAATAGTGGAGTGAGAAGAAAAATTGGGGGGAGAACCACTCGAATAATATATTTAAAAGAGAGAAGAAGGACTCGGGAGAAAAGATATAAGATACATAAAAATAAAAAAATAAAAAGAAGTTAAGGGAATGGGATAAAAGGAGAAAAATAATAAGAAGTGGAACTTTTGAGAGGCCAAAAGAAAATGGTTAAAGAGGGGAAGGTTAGTGGAAAGGAGGAAGGAAAATAGGGTTCATATTAGTAGATTTAAGGGAATTGTATTAATATTATTAATTGTGGATGGTTAATCAAGTTAAAGGGTTTTTATGTTAGATTTGAATACGATGATGTATATGATAGCTGAGGTTAGAATATTAGAATCAGAATAGAGCTAAGGCACAAAACCATAAAACTATTGTGATTTAATGGGTTGGCAGGAGTTGTATGTTACCTATGGTTCTAAAGGGTGGAAGAATAGGGATCAAAGGCAGCTCCCAGGGAGTTTCTCCCAGGCTTTGAGAGCAAGGTGAGAAAAGGACTTCCCGAGTCTTCCCAGGAGCCTAGTTTTGCCTGGCAAATGAGTTCTTACAATTGCTGTTCTCACTCAGCATTTTTGGGAAGAATAGAAGTCAGTTTCCAGCTAATGAGTAAAGTAAACTTCCTGCAAACCAATGCAGGGCAGCAGATTGTGCATGAAGCTTCCCCAGAGTTGCTACAGCTCCTTTATGGTGGTGGGGGAGGGGAACATGCATATTGCCCCTTCTCCACACCCAGCCTTTGTCAGACCTCTCCCAGCTTGGGCATTCAGGAAAGAAAGACCCGCGACTCCGTTTGTAGTGAAAGGTATCCTTTTACTGAAGCCAAGTGCTTACAGCGTAGCAAAGCCAGATCTGAGGATTTCCCGCTTAGTCCCAGTAAATTTCCTTTCTTCCAAACCCTCCCCCCTTGGTCATCTTCGTGATGTCCAGTAAGGTTCAAATTAGATGTTTTGGTAACAGTTCCACATTTTGGCGCCTCTTTGGACGGATGTTCCGCATTCCATTCCCAGGCTTGTGTCCTTGGATCTCTCAAGCTCTGTTCCAGGCTGGCACCTCTGATTCTTCTCATCCTGTCACACACACACACACACACCCGCCTCCCTAGATCCCCTTGCTCCTCCCCCCCCCTTTTATGGCAGGATGCCATTGAAGCGAAACAGGGCTGAAGTGATGCAGTGGCAGACCTGACAGCCTTCCAGTTTTAGAGGGCCAACGGTTTGGATCCAAACCAAGCCATGCTGACTGGAATCACTGCAGTGGAGCTTCAGTTTGTGATGACTTGTCCCACTGATCCCAGCATGACTTTTTGAATTTAGAAAAATTAGGATGCGGGTCAGAGATAGAAAGCCTGCATATACTGGGGTTCATGCACATTAGCTTCTGTACAGATGGGACCTCAGACACACATACACATGCTTACAGTAGGAGTTGCTTGGGTAAGGGGCACAGCACGTCAGTTTCTGACCTCACCATCCATGCCTGATCCATCTAGAGGCCAGGCTCAACTCTAAAAGTTAGGAAATAAATCATATCCTCCCTTCCACAAATAAATATATCAGATCTTCCTTGGACAGTGCTTCAGTCCCCTTGCTCCTCTGTTCCCGACTGTGAGCTATTCCTTGCTCAAGCCATGCAGTGTTTTCCTAAATAGTAAGAGGTCGGAGGAGCTGCTAAGAGAATTGACTTAGCCCCAGTGGCAAGAAGGTCTGCACAGGAAAACAAACCCTCATTGGGGAGCAGAAGTTGGGTCTCCAACACAGGCTCCAGGCCATGCCTAGCATGAAACTAAGAAGCATCTACTTGGGCTTGTAAGTGATCGGACTCGGGCAAAGTCACTGCGAAGACTTTCTGCAGTGCAGGCCAACAGCTGCTAAAGCTATCAGATGAACGGAAAAGTTTGACATTATTGAATCAAAGTGTGTAAGATGTCAACTCAAGGTCAACTCAACTCAAGATAGTGAAAGCTATACCAGATCTAACATTTAATGCACCTCTCCTGTCCAATCAAAGTCACATTCAAAATATGGACCGGTCCTACTTCTTCATTCCCGGAAGACTTTTTCACAATAGCTGCTTCCATGGGGGCATCATCCTGGCTCTTCTGCTCTGAGGGAATCCTAGTTGGCCATCCCCTCTCAGCGCTGACCAGTGTTTTTCTCTGGAGAGGTTCTATGGGATGATTTTCTTCTTCCTTGCTCTTCACTGAGTGATGCACCACCTTAAAATGCTTTTCATGATTGTTTTAGGGCACCGTTTCTTTTGTTTCTATGGCCCTCACTGCTTACAGATTTTAAAACAGCACAGCTGCAAACATTGACATATAACCTGTTATTTAAAAATGATGTTCCCAACATAGAGAACAACAGGATTTTAAGCTGAGGTCACTTTTAACAGAATAACAGAGTTGGAACAGAGCTTGGGATTCAGATTCGAGGCAACCCCCTGCTCAAGCAGGAGACCCTCTACCATTCCAGACAAATGGCTGTCCAATCGCTTCTTAAAAACCTCCAGTGTTGGAGGACCCACAGCTTCTGGAGGGAAGTTGTTCCGCTGGTTAATTGCTCTCACTGCCAGGAAATTTCTCTTAAGTTCCAGGTTGCTTCTCTCCTTGGTTAGTATTAAGTAGGCATAGTCACCCATTTGATTAGTAAGTCTAATAATTCCGATTGTAGGGCAGTTGTAGTTGTGCATTTCAATCTGTCCACAGACTGAGTCCCATTTTTTAAAAAAATATTTTTATTGAAGAAATTTTTAACAACATAACAACCATGAGAAAAAAAATAAAAAATTGCTCCATCCAGAGCCACTTTGATGAGATGGGGGAACTATACAAATATGATAAAGAAAGAATAAAGAAAAATAGTAAATAGTGAAAATAGAAAATAGAAAAGAAATAGAAAAGAAAAAGAAACTTTAAAAAGAAGTGACTCACGATCTTCTTAATAGTGGTGATAGATATACAGAATTTATATTTTGCCTTCTCTCTCCTTTTTTCCATACGTTACCTTTCTAATTTTCAAATTCATATATCACAAATTCATTTTTCTCTTTTTTCAGCAAAAAGTCCATAAAGGATTTCCAATAACTGGGAAGTTATAGGAAGTTAGAAACAATTGTTGAGCTTTTGCTAATCAAACCAGATAATGTTGCCATCTCTGCTACTGCTGTTATCTTCACCAACCCTTTCTCCATTGTGGGCATTTCAGAATCTTTCCATGTTTTGTGCATATAATAGTCTCGCAGCAATAATAGCAATAGCACTTATATACCGCTTCACAGTGCTTTACAGCCCTCTCTAAGCGGTTTACAGAGTCAGCATATTGCCCCCAACAATCTGGGTCCTCATTTTACCGACCTCGGAAGGATGGAAGGCTGAGTCAACCTTGATTTTACACAATTTACTGTTAAAATAGTTCTTTTTCATCAACCTTTCCTCCATTGTGACTAGTTCAGCGCTGTTCTATTTTTGGGCATATAATGGTCTTGCAGTAATAGCTATTTATGAAAATAATCATCCAGGCTCTTTTCTGTCCATTAATCCCACCAAGAAAAGTTCTGGTTTCAGTTGGATTCTTTGTATCAAAAATTCTGGCTTTTTCACAAGTCTACCAGGCATGATAAAATGATGCTTTTTGCGGCCATATTAAACCTGAAACACCTTTATATATTTTAGACAATTTTTCTGAAGTCATATACCAATAATACATCATTTTATAAAAATTCTTAACATGATGTAAATTTCAGTGCTTTTAACTACATATTTTCCTTCTGTTTCATTTGAATTGTGTCCAAAGTTCTTAGCCCATTTTATCCTCCAGTCAGACATTTGTTTTGTTTCAAAAGGTTACACATTTTACCAATTACATGTTCATCATTTGTATATAGTTGAACATGAAATTCTGTCGTCTGTTGCTTAATTCCAAGTATCCTATTATCTATCTTAAATCTTTCTCTTAACTGTGCATATGAAAACCATTGAAAACTAATTTCTGCATTTTAAATTCCTTTGCAGCTAGTTGCTCTCTTGATTTTATCTTTCATTCTCCATGTTCCTATTCTAACAACTCGCAATAAGTTAACCATTTCTCTTTATCTGCCGTTTCTTTCCTATAAAATCCTTCTTATGCTGAGGCACACGAGGCATTTTTGAGCACCGTTTATATCTACTGGAGTCCCATTCTGATGCACTCACCGTGCCCTGCTCGGTGCATTGCCCTCCACCTTCCTGTGGCTACAATTGCAAGAGGATTTCTTGCTGAGGCGTATTAGCCAGGCGGGCACTTCGGTTTGCCACAGGGAAAGGCACTCTGGGGGTTGCCTGGAGGGAATTGCTTGGCCCCTGGAAAAGGATGTCTTGGTACACTGCCCTCCTCCTCAGCTCCTGCCCCCCCTCCATGTAATGGAGATGATTTGAGATGAAGAAAGAGTTTAAATGCCAGAGTGTCATGCCAGGATTTGTGCCATGAATTAGTCACATTTAAAAGTCTTTTCCTGGGTTTTCAGGGAGGGGAGAAGGTTCTGGCCTTTTTATGTGAAATTGGGGACAGGATGAGGCAGTAGCTGAATGCTCATTGGCTGGAAAGGTTTGGCCAGGAAAGGGGCTTTGGGACCAAAGACTGTCAGTTCTTTGCAACTTCCCTACACAGAAATGCCTGCAGCCTTGAAGTGAGAAGGGCCATGCGAGCCATCAGGGCTTTTCTGTGTTGAAACAGGACTATTTGGGACAGAGAATGGAATTGCCCTTGGCTTAGTCAGCTCACAGCTCACAGTCAGATAAAATGAACTGCTAAGTTGCACAACTGGGTAGAAAATTTGGGGTTTTTTTCCAGCTTGTTGGATGTGTTTTATTACCATAGCACAATTTGAAAATAGAGAAAATGAGAGGTTTTTTTTAAAGTGCCCTCAATGCAGAAATAAAAGATGTAACTTAACAAAATGTGTATCCTTCTGTCTGGGAATGTAAACACGCAGTTTTTCAGTGTGGTCTACTAATTAAATCACTGAATGTGGTAGTTGAGGAATCAGCTTCCCAGAAAGCAATTAAGGAAAGCTGAGAACTTGTAAATTAGGGGGAAGCATCACTGATGCCAACCCAAAATGACTCTGCAAGTGGAAATGTCAAGTAAGAAAGAAAAAGAAGTGCGGTCAGTTGCCATCCAGGCCTTCCCCCTCCACCAGCCCTGTCCAGGCCCAGCTATTTGCTCTTTTCCTTTCTGCTTTCCTTTCTGCACCCACTGAAATGAGTGCAGAAGCGACATGGGAATTGCAGACGAGAATGGGTATTTTTACACCAAGCTGAACGAAGGGCCCTTAATTAATGGTGGGGAGCCATGAGCCACGCAGCCTCCTACGTGCAGCTGCTCACCCAGAGGGTTACATGGAATCCCTTGTCCGGGAGCCAAAGATTCTCTTCATTCCATCGGATCTTCCTCACACCCAAGGTCTTGTTAGCACCAGACAAAATGATCACAGGTTCTGAGAACCGCAGCCTAAATTCAAGTTATAGCTCTCTTTGGCCCATCCTAGAGCCCTGCTGGATTCTGGCCTGGCTCGTCATGGCAACGGGGTTCCCAACTCCTTGCCCCGTTTTCCCAAAGTGAGCCTTCATCCCCTGTCTCTGGCCAGCTGCACTCAACATGTAGTCCTTAATGGAACCACATCTACATGGAGGGAAGTAAGCAGCAGTGAACCCCAAGGTCCTGTTTCAGTCCCAGTGCTCTTCAACATCTTCATCAATGATTTAGATGAGGGCATAAAGGAGAATTCATCAAATTTGCAGACGACTCCAAGCTGGCAGGAATTGCCAACACTCCAGAACATAAGCTCAAGATTCAGATGAATCTTGACAGACTTGAACACTGGGCCCTATCTAACAAAATGAAATTCAATGTAGGGAAAAGTAAGGTTTTACACTTAGGCAAGAAAACCAAATGTATAGGAATAGATTTGGTGAAACTTGGCTCAATAGCAGTAACTGTGAGAGGGATCTTGGAATCCTAGGGGACAATCACTTAAATATGAGCCAACAGTGTGCAGGACAAGAAGCAATGGATGGAAGCTAATCAAGGAGAGAAGAAACCAAGAACTAAGGAGAAATTTCCTGACAGTGAGAACAATTAACCCGTGGAACGGCTGCTTTCAAAAATTGTAGGTGCTCCAACACTGGAGGATTTTAAGAAGAGATTGGACAGACATTTGTCTGAAATGGTACAGGGTTTCCTGCTTGAGCAGGGGTTGAAGACCTCCAAAGTCCCTTCCAACTCTGTTATTCTGTCTGGGTCCTTTCCAAATGCTTCTGCCCATGATTATCTATGTTTTCTGATTCCCCATGGGTGGCATTTCCACTTTAGGTGAGGATGTGGGTTTTCTGCAGAAATTTCTTTCTGCCTCTGGTTTTGTAAGATGCTAGTCAAACAGGATGCCCTCTTTCTGTGTTGGGCATCAGTACATGAGCTGAGCCACCTACAGACAGGGGAGCTGAAGTTCAGCCAGAGGGCACCAGGATGGGGAAGAGAGGTGCCAGTTTGTGGCTTGCCAGTGAAATGGTGCTTTGCTGTTCCAAGAAGACCTATTTGGTCTTCTTCACAGGCTTGCTCCTTAGACCCTCTCAAGGACCCTACCCAGGAACAGTGAGATCTGGTTCCCACCAAGCCAGCCCTCATGCAATCTGACCCAGTTCCTTCCCTCAGACTTTCATTGCATGCTACCCACTCTTTCTTCACCTGTTTTTGTGTAGCCTTTCCACCAATTGTCCATTGTGGGAGTACAAGTGATGGTTCTTCGGCTTGAACACCTTCCCCGACAGTCACTGCACATAGACAGCTAGCACCTCAAGGAGATCCTGAAGTTGGATTTTCTTTCTAACAACGCAGCATTCCAAGCATTAAGTTTCTGAATTGGGACATCCCCTTGTTCTTGGAATTACTCTCTGTCCTATTCTTTTCCTTTTAGTACAGCTCCGCATGCTGGCTGGGGAATTCTGGGAGTTTAAGTCCACGTATCTTAAAGTTGCCACGGTTGGGAAACATCGATGTAGCTCATCCTGCACCATGACCGCTTACTCACCCAGCCTGTCCTTTTCTCCTACAGAAAATGAAACCCGTCGTTCAGAGGAGACGCTCAACTTCAGCTGCCCTCAGCAAAGCACTTGGCAAATCTAAATATCGTTCCAGGTAAGAGCCGTGGATGCAAACCCTTTCCTAGAACATGGCTTTATTGTCCCACAACCTCGGAGGGGGAGGCAGAGCTGCTGGGGGGGGGGGTGTGACAAGGGAAACGCTGGGTAGAGGTCTGTCATAGGTAGGGCTGGGGTTCTTACCTTAATCTTGCAATTGGGCTGATCCGTGACCATAATAAAGATTTATTGGTTGCAATTGGGGGGGAGAGGAGTTTGGAAGGGTGTGTTTTGTCTGTGAACTCTGTCAAGGCTGTTTCAGCCAGCCCACCCGAGGGCTGTACAGTCTGTGAGTGTCCTCATGAAAATTGCAGAAAGGCCTGCCGCCACTTTGGGGGAATAGAAGTCAGGGTTAGGGTTAGGGTTAGGGTTACCTAACCCTAACCCTAACCCTAACCCAAAGAATATTTGGGGTCGTCCTATATAATCCTGGGCTTTCAATAGCGGATCTAGAAAGTGATGGGATCATAAACAGGGTGTTGTGATCCATGGTGGTGGTGGTGCGATGTCAAGTGATGGTTGCCCTCGTGCAATCTTGGGTTTCTCTGCTTTTCTGTTTTCTTCTTCATATTTCATTTGAGTGTTGCCCGGAGTCATTTTTGTGAGATGGGTTAGGGCAGTGGTTCTCAACCTTTCTAATGCCGCGACCCCCCCGCCACCGCGACCCCTCCCCGCACGGGATGAGGTGACAAAGGGGGCGTGGCACCAGGGGTGAAATGCTCAGTTCGGGCTTGCCTTTCTTTTACCCTCTGCGCATGCACAGCCCTCTGCGCATGCGCAGAGGGTAAAAGAACCCAAATGGCGGCGTCCGGGCGGGTGGGCGAAGTCTCCCGCTTCCCTCGCTATCAGCTGTCCGGCGACCTGCAGGCATGGCTGAACCGGGAGCATTTCACCCCTGCAGTGACGGTGGCACCAAGATGGCGGGCTAACGCGCGCGGCGACCCCTGTGAAATGGTCGTTCGGCCCCCAAAGGGGTCGCGACCCACAGGTTGAGAACCGCTGGGTTAGGGTTAGGGTTAAATCTGCTAAATAAATAAATAAAAATTTCCCTCCAAACCAGTGGTGCAACATCTATATTTTAAATGGAATGGAAATTGAGGGCTGGGGGAATCACTGAGGGGCAATCATTCCTTCCTGCTGTAGCTCTGAGCCAGTGATGGATCCTCCCCTGTGCATCTGTACCCTTCTTACCTGCAGGATCATTCAAAGTTCTTTCAAGAGGCTTTACGTCTGCACAATATCTACAACATGTAGCTGAACTTGACAGATATCCAAAAAAGGATCAGCTAATTCAGATCATGTTAAGAATTAAATGGGCACCACCAGGAAATCCTGCACTAGGAAGTAAAAAAAAAAAAAAAAAACCAAACCCCGCCCAGTAGCAGAGCATTTCTATGAGATTGTCAAGAAAAAGAACTCTCCTCTCAGCATACTGAAAATTTTCCCAGATGGGGGAAAAACTTCTATCTGTAGAGAGGTTAAAGTCAATTGGATTGAGATGGGCAGTTATAGAAACTGAATAGACAGAGAGTAGATCGATGAAGGAATCACTCACACCTCCTCCTCCCCCTCCTTCTTTTCAGACCACTGGTATTAACCCACAAAAGTGCCTGCCTTTTAGTAAAGTAGTTCTTAAAACCCTTAATGCTCGTGGAAAGTTTATGTGCTTCATAACACCGTGATGGAGTGGGCTGCAGCTCACAAAACATTTGCCTCATAATACAATTTGATGGTTGGAAAAAGTGCAACTGACTCCTGATTTTGGACCACCGCAGACTAACCCCACTCCCCTCCTTCAATCAATAGCACTAAAGATGGCCGATATTTTATGGATGTCTCTGTGTACTTGGAACCTTCATTCTCATGGAGCTTACATTTTACATCAAAGAGATTCAGGGCATGTCATTAAAACGCAGGTATTTAACGCAGGCAGGTATTTGGCCAAATGAGATCAGTTTAGAAAACAGCTTGTTACCAGCAGGAGAGGACTAAACTTTGGTACTTTCAATCTCCAAGAAAAGTGGCACAATTTTAGAAAAGGGTATATTTTAAAAGGGAGTTACTGAACAAAGTACAGGTTAGGTTTTCCTATTATTTCCAGTTCTCATTAAGAAATTAAAAAAAAAAAAACACCAAATAACTTGGTTGTGGAGCCTGAGAAGAATTAATTCAATTGATTTAGCCAGCAGATTGAACTGCCTTGAGTTCCCTTGTTCCTTTGCACTGGCGGATAGAAGCCAGAGCATCTGGATTCGTAGAAGTCCATTGAATGGGCCACAGGAACCTTTCCTCCACCAACCTCTCGGATTCCTAGTAAAATCCAGGTCATCTTTCAAGTCATGTTGAAAAGAGGACCCATTTCGACAGAGTAGAGCCAGTGGGAAGGTGCCGTCCATAGAATCCACCCGGCGAGAGGAAGTAGAAACGAGCTGCCCTTCCTCTTGCGGAGCCCCAGGTCTAAAAGAGTCACAGGCATTTCCTCTCTGGCTCACAAGGTGCATTGATCCTATTCAAATGACTCCTAGGAGCATGAATCACTTCCACTTCCTCTCCTCCCTGTTTCTGTTGACATCTGAAGCAGCCCCAGCAATTAACGTCCGCACCATATTTATTACTGTACAATCCTACAAAGGTCACTAGAACAGCTCTGAAGGAAGAGGCGTACCCCCACTGTTTGGGGCGTGCTTCTTCCTCTGAAATTCTTTAGATGTTACCATGGTGGGTAAGATGTGGTGGAACGTCAAGGTCTGGCTATTTTTCGAACATGCCTTTAGCCATTTTGACATGTGCATTCAAAAGTGGTGGAAACAAGATTCACCCAACATTTCATGTGTGATAATATCCTCCTTTAAAGATTTCTTTTTAAGATGTCACAAGAAATGCAGAATGGAACTGTTATGTTCTAACTGTTTAAACTATGTTGCATGGTTCCAACCAGGTCCAGCGTTTGAGCGGGAAAAAGCTCAAACGCTATTGGCTGGTCTGTCTGACAGCTCCCTATAAAAGGGCAAGCTGTCAGACTGCTCTTTGCTGGTTGCTTACACAAGAGCTGAAATAAAGAGCTGCTTTGGAAGTCTGTCTCCTGTCATCTCTACCCACTATCTAACAGTGGCGACGAGGGCTTGGGCCATATGTTCTAACTGTTTAAACTATGTTGCATGGTTCCAACCAGGTCCAGCGTTTGAGCGGGAAAAAGCTCAAACGCTATTGGCTGGTCTGTCTGACAGCTCCCTATAAAAGGGCAAGCTGTCAGACTGCTCTTTGCTGGTTGCTTACACAAGAGCTGAAATAAAGAGCTGCTTTGGAAGTCTGTCTCCTGTCATCTCTACCCACTATCTAACAGTGGCGACGAGGGCTTGGGCCAGGAGAACTGTGACTAGCTTCTTCAGCACTTTCAACCAGCCAGGCAGACATCT
>QLTV01000982.1:108581-161509 GCA_003457575.1 Thermophis baileyi
CCACAATGTCCTACCTGTCAATGACTACTTCAGCTTCAACCACAACAATACACGAGCACACAATAGATACAAACTTAATGTAAACCGCTCCAAACTCGACTGCAGAAAATATGACTTCAGCAACAGAGTGATCAATGCCTGGAATTCACTACCTGACTCTGTGGTTTCTTCCCCAAACCCAAAAAACTTTAACCTTAGACTGTCTACTGTCGACCTCACCCCATTCCTAAGAGGTCTGTAAGGGGCGTGTATAAGCGCACCAGCGTGCCTACCGTCCCTGTCCTACTGTCCTATTGTCTTCATCTATCTGTATTCACTTTGATTATGTTTATGATTATACCTATACCTGCTATCTTGTACATGTTTGACAAATAAATAAAATAAAAATAATAAAATAAAACATGATTAGGGGACTGGCAGCTAAACTGTATGATGAATGACTAAGGAACTAGGTGTGCCCAACCTAATGAAGAGAAGAAGGAGTGGTGACATGATAGCCATCTTCCCATATTTGAAAGGCTATCACAGAGAAGAGGGGTCAACCGATTCTTCAAAGCACCAGAGGGCAGGACAAGAAGTAATGGGTAGAAGCTCATTAAAGAGAAATCCAACCTAGAACTAAGGAGAAATTTCCTAATGGTGGAAGCAAATAATTAGTGAAACAGTTTGCCTCCTGAAGTTGTGGGTGCTCCATCACTGGAGGTTTTCAAGGAAAGATTGGAAACCATTTGTCCAGGATGGTATAAGGGCTCCCGCCTTGGGCAGGGGGTTGGACTAGAAGACCTCCAAGGTCCCTTCCAACCCTATGATTCTACAATTCTAAGAGAACTCTCTTTCCCATTGACAGGAAGGTTTGCCTCGTTCTGCTTCCCAGTAATAGAGTTTAAGGCAACTGTTACTTTTTCCAGCCCAATTTCAGCTTGAAATATACGGTATATCCGGGGAACTTTTTAACACTTCAAGGTCTGTAGAAGTGATGACAAATCCTGTAGTTGCACGTGAAGGACTGTGGAGGGCAACGGGAAAGCATTTTTGTCTCCACAATTACTACTTGGGATGCATATTCTGCATTCCTGCAATCTTGCAAACCTCTCAAGACAGCAGCCAGCTTTCACTGTCAGAATGTACAGTCTATTTCAGATGTTACCCCAGGACTGAGCCATTATGGGGAACTTAGAACCAATCCAAAGTGAAGATACCCCAATAGCATAAAAATTTTCACAGGGTTGCACCTTAATGTTAATTATGCCGTTCGAATGATTAAAGTATCAGGCAGGGCTGACTCAAGTAGAATCATCAAGCATTAAAAATCAGCACATTTGGCAAAGAGAAAAGCTGAAATCCTCCCTCTATGTGCCTGATTGTCGGTTCACACTTATTTGTGACATTTCTTTGCTAGTTTAATCTTGGATCCCTGGAAGCTTTCTTGGTTTCTTTGAGCTTGGCACAAAGACCACTCAGGCACTGCTGCCTTTTGCATTTCAACAACCGCCCAATTCATTTTCTCTTTCAACACAGAATGACCATCACATCATCCAGAGATTTCCCTTCTATCCACAAAAAGATGATGGATAAATAAAGAACATACACTTATTGTAGCTGTTTCCAAAAATGCCCTCATAAATAATCTTTCCTGACAGTATTTTACTGAAATAAATATTGCTTTAAGCCAAGTTAAAGGCTTAGCTGATGTTCATTTAGAACCAAACAATCTTTTAGGAGCACTTTTCCTTCTACGCTTGGCATCCCTGGTTTGGGGAAACAGCTTGCACAGGTATCAGGCAACTTCAAGAAATTCTTGAATTGGCAATTGTGAAAAAAAAAAGTGTCTTGCTTTCAGGCTTGCCCCTAATTTCTCAAGCAGGAGACCCAAATCCTTGCCATTATTTGGAGGCCCTTCAAAGGCTCCAGGAAGCAAAAGGCAAGTGGTGGAGCCCCAAGCTTGGTCGCTTTAGGCTTCCCTTCAGGGCAGGCCAAGCCAAGAAACAAGCCCAGCGAGGATCCCAGCAATTCTCTCTCTTGTTGTGGGGCATTACAGCACAATCCTGACCGCTTATCCGCCTTTCTCTCTCTGCCCCATCTGACCTTAATCAAAATCAAGGTGGGGTTCCTTTGAGTCTCTTTCTCATACTTTCCTCTTTCGGGGGACTCCAAGCTCATTACCTCCCTGTCCTCAAGGTTGTCACTCCTTGCAATAGGTTCCCCTCCCATGTGCACACATGCACACATTAAAAAAAAAAAACTAGGGGGAAAACAGTGATGGCGGCAGCTCTGCCCAGCCCTCGCTTTTTAGCTGCCCGAGTTCCCCAGCCGAGATGTGCTGGTTAAGGACTTCTCAGGGTTGATATTGGGTGCAACTGGGGGCCCATCCTGGCAAAAGCAGAACTGCAATATTTGCCTCCAAACTTCCATACTGAAGTAGAGAACTGCGGTGGTGATGGTGGCCTGCCCCCCCCCGCACTGTCCTTTGGCCTCCTCTCCCCTGTCCTGGCCATGCACATCGGCTTCATGGGGTCAAACAGAGGCAGATCTTAGCTGTGGAACTTGATGGAGATTTCACCGAGAGGGAAGGGAGAGACAAGACGGGGCCAGGAAGGACCAAGCAGATTCAGGCAGCTTTATTTCACGCCACGTACGTACAATATGATGCTTCAACCTCCATAATTCCCAACCAACGAGGCAAATTGGGCCAATCTAAAGATTCCCTGGAAATAGCTCTGATTTGTGGAAAGGATTGGGGGACAGAGAGAGGGAAAGAGGAAAAGAAAATTATGGGTGTCTCACCTGCCATGATTTAATAGCAAAATGCCAAATGAAAGCAATGCATTTTTCTACAGACGGAGGACAAATGAAGTAACAGCTGTATTAAATGTCCAATAATTTGAACATAATATTTTAGTTTAATTTTTTAAAGAAATATATATTTTAGTTTAAAAATCTCTCTCCAAATTGTTACATACACTGAAGCTCTTTGCCCTGTGATAATATGTAATTGCTGGCATCATAAAGATTACAACCTGTGTTCCAGAAGGAGACTTTGGTGTTTGTTTTTAATCTGCACACACGAGCGCGCGCGCACACACGCACACACACACACATGTCACTGTGAGTTGGGTAGCCATAGCAATCTGAATTAGAAGTAGAAATAAGTAAATAAATAAATAGTGGACAACATGACATATCTATCCAGAAGAAGCCATGAGGTTGTTAGGCACATCATGACACACGTGATGTCACTTCCCACTCTAGAGCCCCCCCCCCCATAACTCCCCCTACAACAAGAGGAGAGATGGGCAAATGAATTTAAGAATAGCGAAGGGCAGGTTTGGAGGAAGAATAAAAAGATCTACTTGCTTCAATGGGGCTTCATCAGGCAATTGTAGTCAAGGGAAAGATCTTAATATTTCCTTGAAAATAATGGTACTCGCTGAAGATAAAACTGGACTGTAGTATAAACTAATCCACTTCAGGGGTCGCTTAAAGCAAAATGATTAAAATGTGCTTTCCTGACAGCAGTAAGCACAGTGCAAAAGTATTAATATCATCCCAATTCATGTCCTGCTCTCTTTTCCAGCAGGGAAATTATTTTGTCATCCTCACACGGAGATAATGGATTACCAGCTGGAGCTTTCAGCAACCCAAATTCCATCTTCATCATGGACGAGAGGGTCCAGTTTTCTCTGGGCTTGCAAACCCAAGAGAGGCATTTGTTCCTCTTCAGCAACATGCTAATTGTTGCCAAATCCAAGTAAGTGTTGGATTCACCAGCTAATTCTCTTTGCCATTAGCAAACATTGGGTTCATACAACATATGAATACCAAAGCAAACCCACCACATTAAGCCTTGGTGTGAACCCTGCTTTCTGATTTGTAACCATGAGTTAAGCCAATTAGGGTTTATTTCAGAAAGGAAATCGTGGCATGGGACTTGAGTGTGAGCTGCTTAATGAGCATGTCACTTTAGGTGAGCGAGTGTCCGTGACTCTGTTGAAGAGTTCTTGGTTGTGTGCAGGAGGAGACAGATCAGGGACACCAGCTGTGATCTCTGCGCTCTGCGAATATGCTTAAGAGAAATCTCTCTGGCTTCTCATGCAGGTCCTCTTCCAGCTTGAAACTGAAGAAAAAAGTCCACCTGAGTGAAGTATGGACCGGATCCTGCCTGAGTGAAGTGTCAGAGAAGAAAATGAGCCCAGACACATCTTTTGTGATTGGCTGGCCAACTGTAAATTATGTCGTCACTTTCAGGTAACATCCATATACCCATCTCTTTGAAGGGACCACCGTGGCAAGAGGTGAACTCAACCAGTCTGCTCTGCCCTCATCAACAAGTGGTGCCTTCCTGCTTACAACAAGGGCAAAGTTGCAACTGAGGACATGGGGAGAAAAGGGGGCATTCCATACACACAATCCTCACCCAAACAACTCCGATCACCATATACTGTACCATACACATGCTTAGCCTTGTAGGAAACAGAAGCAGTTTCAAGGGTAATTGAGAAAAATAACTGTGGGTAGAATTCATAGCATCTCCTTCTGGCAGCCACCCTCAACAGTGGTACCCTCCAAACTGTTCGCCCTCGTCCTATTGGCAAAGAAGAGAGGTCCAACACCCCTGGAGAGCACAACGCTGGATATAACAGAGGCTGCTCTTTTCCTAGGATTGCTTGTGCTGCCTTAAGAGGCAGAATGAGAGGGTGTTTGATGGTCTCTGCAGATCTTTCCTTAAAACTCCTAACATGTGGACCCCCGGAAAAGACTAGCCTCAGATCCCAGGACAACACAGAGATTTTTCATTTGTGCCTTCTGTCCAAGGAGTCAAGAAGACCATGGATTACTTATCACATATATTTCCTACTGTCTCACAAACAAGTTGCAATCAATCAATCAATCAGGAATCGGGACAGTAAACAAAAACTACTAAAAGCCCTGATTAACATTAATAAGAGCCGAGGTGGCGCAGTAGTTAGAGTGCAGTACTGCAGGCTACTTCAGCTGACTGTTCAGCAGTTCAGCGGTTCAAATCTCACCGGCTCAAGGTTGACTCAGCCTTCCATCCTTCCGAGGTGGGTAAAATGAGGACCCAGATTGTTGGGGGCAATATGCTGACTCTGTGAACCGCTTAGAGAGTGCTGTAAAGCACTGTAAAGCGGTATATAAGTCTAAGTGCTATTATAGCTATAAAATTATGATGCACCGATATTTGGCTAAAACAACCATATCATATGTTTTATCTTCCTTTAAAATCTCCCAGATCTTTTATCACACCAGAATTTCCCAAATCCAGTTTTTCATCTATATTTTTATTGAAGATTCTGGCAGATATCATGTCTTCAGCCGGTTAATTGTGTTTATCCAGGCCCAAATCGATGGCATAAATGCAGAAGGAATTTGTACTCTGCGAAGATTCCTTCACACATTAATTCAGCAGTGCGAGAGTCTCCCCATGAACAGACGGAGAGAAGCCCTGGGCTGGGACTCCCACGCCAGAGCCTGCAAAAGAGGCTTCCTGCTCCCAGCTGCACCCGGCCGGGTGTCGCACTGATCCTTGGCAGCCAAGGACGCCACAGACTGCAGTGGCCTGCAGTGTTGCAAGTGCTGAGCTCACAGCACCTCTGGAGCCAAACCTTCAGCCTCTGGTTTTGCAGCAACATCTGTTTACGCACAGCTTGAAACAGGCACCGTTTCCCCCACGTCACTGAAATTGCCTGCCAGGCTTCTAGGAATTGTGCAACAGAGGAAAAGGGGGAGGGGGAATAAAAGCTAAAGCCTGAATGGAAATCTGCGTTGGAGCAGAGCTTTCCCATCCTACTCAGACCCGGGCCAGGAAACCCGGCTCAGCCAGACCGTGTGCAGGGATGGGCGTGCACGGGAGATAAAGTGACAATCACTAGTCCTCGACTTACGACCACAATTGAGCCCCAAATTTATGTTGCTAAGTGAGACATTTGTTAATGTCTCACTTAGCAACCTTTCTTGCCACAGTTATTAAGTGAATCATTGCAGTTGTTCAGTTAATAACATGGTTGTTAAGTGAATCTGGCTTTTCCATTGACTTCGCTTGTCAGAAAGTCGCAAAAGGGGATCACATGACCCCAGGGCAGTGCGACCACCAGAAATATGAGTCACATGACTATGGGGATGCTGCAATGGTCATAAGTGTGAAAAATGGTCATAAGTTACTTTTTTTTGGTGCTGTTGTAACTTCCAACGGTCACTAAATGAACTGTTGTAAGTCGAGGACTTCCTGTAGAACAGCCCTGAATAGGATGTGACCAAAGGAAGAGTTGTGGGTAATTAAGCATGAAAGCCCGCAGTTCATCATTTTTTCCTAGCTATATTTGATTGTGGAGGGACAACATACCGGTCAGTACATATTAAATACATATGCGTGTGCTACATATCCACTTATGATTGCAGTACATCTGTATGTCCACCTATGTGCACAGACCATATTACACTCTCACCCTCTTTAAAACAATTACAACATATTGCTCTTTATAATCCCTCTTTACAATCAGTTGATTCTCTCATGCAAAGTTCTTCCTTTTGCTCATCCTGTCTGTACACCAGCCTGAATTTTACGGCCAATGGCTGGTTAATTAAAAGGAGCAGCCTTTTCCTGCTTGCTGAGGTCTACTTGGGGACCCCTCTGCACCCACAGGCAGAAGTCTTCAAGGCCAGGAAGGACGTAGGGCGCCTCAAGTATTTCCTCCTTGGCAGAAGTAGAACTGAGAGCCGTATTACGCCTAAGATTTGGGGGTTTGCAGATTAATATAGTAAAGTTGACAAAAGTTATGTGATACCGTCCTGCCTCAATGTTTTTTCTTTATTTCCAGCTCTTCGGAAGTGAAGGAAAGATGGCTGTCTATGCTGCTCTGGTATGAGATGCCTTCTTCCTTCTTTACTGCTCTGTGTTATTGCATCCTGATCGAGGGCAGGAAGGCCCTGCCAGTGAGCCAAGAATATGAGTTTAGAGGCAGGAGATTCCCTGCCTTTATGCGTGCTCCCTATTTCAGCAGAGATGAAAGGATACCTAGACTGTGAAAATGGGGAAGGCCAGCTTCATTTTATGACATACTTGCTGCTTCCACCCCACCCAATAGTGGCTTTCACCATTTTAGTCCATTTTGGGCATTCATGAGGTAGGACATCACCTTGGGCCAATCCTCATCTTCACCTAATGGAATTCCAATGAAATCTCTGTGGGAGTTCCAAAATTCCCAGGCAGAGGAATAATAGGATTCCTCAGAAGACTTTAAATGGCTTTTTTTCTACTCAACTTAATACAATTATACTGTGCAGCACAACATTTCTGAACTCACCATCAATATTTGAATTACAGGCACATCTATGAAATGAAGCAGACTGAGTACGCCAAAAGTTTGCCCATGCAGATTTTGGTGATGGACAGGGAGAAAAGCTCTTCTGTGAGTAATAAAGAAATTGTTGTTGTTGTTGTTGTGGTTGTGGTTGTTGTTGTTGTTAAAAGCTGAAAGAAAAACTGCAACTTAAACTAATGAGTGAGGGGATCCAAGCCTCCAAAATGACATCAATAGGTGGAGAATTTCTTTTAGCCAAAATTCAATTGCCTTTCCATCATTAAAGAGTGTTAAACATATTTGAAAAATCAGGGAATTTAAATTCAATCCTTGCTTCCATGCCAAGAATGACACTTTAGAATCACAGTAAATGCATTGGACTTTTTTGTTTATTTGTTTGTTTAAGAACTTGGGCAGAAGAAAAATGTTAATACCAAGTTTTTGTTAATGACATCTTCAAAATCATTCTACAACTGCAAGAAGAATTTGGATGTGGCCATAGCTACAGGGTCAGATTTTGAAAGCAGTGATGTTCTCTTCTGATGCTCCATGGAAAAAAAAGTTGAACTTTGAAGAAGAGGATAAGAAGAGTACTGACATTTTTGAATGTTGATTTTGGAGAAGACTCCTGGAAATACTGTGGATAGCCAAGAAACAGGCACATGGATTATCTGACAAATCAAACCAGAATTCTCACTTGACAAAGATCCAGCTCTCTAGAGAAAGCTTTGATGCTGGGAAAGGTGGAAGAAAAGAGCAAAGAAGACACTCAACATGAAGGTGGACAGAGTCGATTCAAATGGCCATGGAAGATCTGAGGAGCCACATTCTGGTCTGTCTAGGAGGTGGTTGCCGGAGTCAGTGTTGACTTGGTGGCACAAAATATTTAATCAATCAATCAACATTTCAGAATGGCAATATATTCAAGTAAAATCTGATTTTTTAAAAATTTGGATCTGATATATTAGCGGTTTGTGAAGCTTCCAGATTGCAGAGTCTAAAGCTCCTATTTATTGCTAGAGAAAACCAAGGTGTTCCTCAAGATGGGTATTGCTAATTTGCAAGTCCTTTGGAATTCAGAGATGGAATATCATAATGTGACAAATTAGTAGTCTTACTGTATATGTTAAAGAATGTTGCTGTAAATATGTTTCATATGATGATATTAATTCATTAAAATATTCTTTTTCAGAAAGGAATAGGTATTATAAGCTGTATATTTGTTTTATTCAGAACACGGCATTAAGCATCTCCAACATGGAAACTGCTGACAATATTATCAAAAAGGCCACAGAACAGTTGGGGGTTCCTGTAAGTACCGGTATAAGTGTAACATGCAGTCAAAAATGGTTCAGTGATCTTGGTGGGGAGGGGAACGGTTCCCGTTTTTCCTTAGAGAGAGAGAGATAGAGAGACCACAGATCCAGCTGTCCAGTTGGGCTCCTACTTAGCCTATGAAGCGAGCCACCTGAAGTAGAGAAAGTGTTGAAGTATCTTCATTAAAATCCTCTTTGCAAAATCCCTAAGCGCTGGATACTTCACAAAGAAACAGATGGTTGTCCTGCATAAATCATAACATAACTTATTAAGGTAACTTGTGCACAAGCAATTATTCACCAGTATTGTCCTGTGTGGCCATCTTTGGCCTGGCCCAGCTGAGCCAATGGCTGGTCAAATGTTCTGTTTGAGGACAGCTGGGAAGTTCTTTTCTTGAGAGGGCCACTGTAAGGAAGTCTCTAGTCATGCAAACAGGTGACCTATTTGCATGTCGGAATGCGGTAGTGCCCTCCTGGGGATCTAGGCAGTATTACTTAGGAGTATAACCGAGGTGCACAGTCCATGAGATGATCTTCACTGGGCGGATCAGGAAGAGCTGCTCTCCCAAAAGCCTCTTCCAAATTGTCCTTTTCACAGCTATGAGAGGACGGAGTTGCAAGCTATATTTATCATTGCTTGTGCTGGGCTGTAAGAGTGTGTATCTGTGTATGTTTGTGTAAAATTAAAGAGAGGTTCACTGACCCAGTTGTGCTCGCCCTGTAACCTTTGCATAAATGAGGTGAAGTGCAGTGGATTTTTGTTTGGACTTGTATCTTCCCGACTGTTTGTCTTGCACTCTCCTGCACTTTCCCCTTCCTTCCAAGGTCAGCACTTGGTTGCTTTACATGAGATTTATAATCCTGGGTTTCCTGATTCCCTCCCTCCCTCCCTCCCTCCTTCCATCCAGGCGTGGCCTGCTTATTCTTCTTTCTATTGTTTTGCGTCCAATTGCTCTCCTCCTCCTACAACTTGATCTTCACTATTCTTCTATCTTTCCATTCACAGGGTAGACCAAGTGACTATCACCTCTGGGTAATCTCAGGAAGGGACAATCCTGCATACCCTCTGATTGGTAAGAACTCTTCCTTTCTTGAACGGTGATGGGAGTGGGGAGAACATTTGCAGCTGCAGCTGGGATTGGTGGTTCACCTTAGCCGAGCTGGGGTAGGAGATCTTTTCTGTATTGTTCTAGCCAAAAAGCCTTCTTGTTAGTGCAATCACGCATACACACACACACACACACACACACACAGAGAGAGAGAGAGAGAGAGACTACTATAGACAAGGGGTAGAGAATATGTGGCCCTTCAGATGCTTTTGAACCACCTCCTGTCAATCAATCCCAGCCAGCAGACCAGAGAGAGATGGTCCTGATGGTATAACAACACCTGGGGTGCCGTCCCTTCTCCATGTATCTAGTGCAACCTTGAGCCTAACCCTAAAAAAAAGATTTTTTTCCCCTTTAGCTTCAGACTGATCTCATTTCCTTGCTCAACAGCTGGACCACACCTGGCTTGGGTCACTTGTCATTCTGCAGATATTCATACTCAGTCAGGGAGTCCTCTGGGCAATTCAGGATGGGATAATTCAGTTTATGGCAGTTTAAAGTGAATGGGGTCAAGCCAATGATAAAATCGGACCTCTGAGGACCGAAGGTTGTTCCCTGACTTGATTTGACCAGTAACTGCGATGGGCCTTCCTGGGCCGATCGGTTGGATCTCCTTCCCCTGGGCATTGAACATGGGGGGGAAGGTGATGTCTAGGCTCAGCCTCCTTCAGCCATATGGACCAGAATCCCAGTGGGTCAATTCTTGTGCTGCTTTTTATTTCCCAAACTTAAACTCGCCAAGCCTCTTTGCCTTCAGCAGATGACGCAACCAGTCTGTTGTTGCCACAGGACATGAGCATCCCTTCAGCATTATCCTGGGTTGCCTCCGAGGCTCCGTGGACCAGATGCGAGGCCCCAGCAACGGCCTGCTGCTTCCTGAGGAGTATGAAACGTCACTGCTGGACCAGCTGCCCAGGGACCGGCGGTGCCAGTTCATCCTGAAGCCCAAACCCAAGGCTCCGGTGCAATTGCGGAGAGGTGAGATCTCACTTGCTGGGAGGAAGAATGAGGTCTCCTGTTATAATGTGGCCCAGGCCTATGTAAAGATTCAGAGCCACAGAGTGAAACACTCATGCTCAGCAAACTCCCAAAGTCACTTTAAGGCCATTTTCTCAACATGGGTGCGAGATCCTCTTCATTTTGCCAGCATCCCACTGGAAGCCATGGCTGTCTGCGCAAAGACAACCTGGGAAAGCCGTCCAAGCAGCCCCACAGACCCTGGAGAGCTGGGCTGCCCCAACCCTTTGCAGAGGCTGCCTGGCCATTAATGGCCTGTTTGGCAACTTTTGAGCCTCTTTGGCCACGCAAGCTGACTTAATGCTTCCTGGGACTGTGGTCTAATCAGGCCGAGGAGGATGTCACCACCCCCGCCCTATCAGGGAAAGATTTCTCAGGCAGAAATGGGACTTCTCCAGCAGGCCAAATCCAAGGAAAAACTGGGATTCTGACTGTTGTTTGTGAATTCGAGACTGTCCAAAGGGCAGAGCAGCCCAATTGCTCCAGGGCTGAAGCCTCCAATTATTCCCCTCTTCTGGTGCCAAATCAGCAAGCCTCATTTCTTTCTGTGGGGTGGGGCGGAGTAGGGAGAGCAGGAAAAACTCCACCTCCGGATACAAAAAAATGTTCAACAAGGAATCGGCTGTAGGGAAAACTGAGGGTTTTTTGGCTCAGGGCCACTTTTCCAATCAAGTTCAACCCTCTTGCTGTCCTGCTGGTTTTAGCTCTCCAGAAAACGGCTCGGCGTTTGATTGTGAATTCTTTGATATACTTACCTTGATTAAAAAGGAGGATGGAATGAAATCCAATTAAATAAAAAGACTGCAGGATGCTCTTGTGGTGAAGATGCTCTGAGATGGAGCTTCCTTGACAGTTTTGAACAGTTGCTCTTTCTCAGTTCAACCTAGCAGGCAGGGTTGTTATTGTGGGTAGAAAATGAGAGGCGGTCCCCGTGTACACTGCCTTGAACTAGCAGAGAGAAAAATGGGACAATAAATAGGCTAAAACTGCAGTAATGCATCACATTCATCAGACAAGAAGTCCACCACCTAGGTCTTCATGAGCCGCCTTTAATGGCTTCGGTTGTTCCTTTTTGACCAACGGCCTTCTTGACCAGGAGCTGTCCTGAAATGCAAAGGCCGTTTGACCACTTGCACCCATGTCCCTTTGTGCTCTCAGCCCCTTTGCAGAAACCTTTCAAGCGCAAGAAGTCTCTGATCGACTGGGCTCTTCGGCGAAGTGTCAGCACCCCAACGGGCAGTCCTGCCTCTCAGTCCCCAACCAACCCCCGAAAACTCTTTGGCTTGTCCTTAACATCGGTCTGTCCTGACGGAACTCTTCCCAAGCCCATCATGGTAAGATGTGCTTCCCGGCTTACCTACCAGAGTTCGGGTTTGAGGGGGGTATGTTTCTATGAAAACTCCAACACAACCAAGTTCTCCCGTCTCTTTAATGGCATACGGTTTTATCCACCTGCCACTGTGGAGGGGAAGATGTGGGAGCTCTAATCCTGGGGGTGGGTGGGGAGAGGCCAGTGCTCTCCCTGTAGTCCTAGCATGGAGGGGGCTTCGCTCTTGAGGTTGCCTGAGTGGAGACCAAAGCTCAACTGAAGACATGGACACAGCAGACCGGGTGCCTCCACCCCAGATCCCACTGCAAAGGGAGGGGAGACTAAGAGTTGCCTCTAGTCTTACTTCCCACCCTCTGGGAAGCAAGTGGCACCAGTGTCATTTGGCTCTTACTTTCTTCAGTTTTCATTAACTGGATTTCTTAGATAAACCCTTAGAGCAGTGTTTCTCAACCTCAACCACTTTAAGATGTGTGGACTTCAACTTCCAGAATTCCCCAACCAGCACAGCACAATAATTTTAGAGAAGTATTACAGTGACGGTGTGATCTTTGCCTTCACCACCTGCAGGACATTTTGTATCTGCTCTACCACGAAGGTCCTTCCACCCGGGGCATCTTCAGGCGCTCCGCCAATGCCAAAAATTGCAAGGAGCTGAAAGAGAAGCTCAACTCGGGCGATGATGTCCAAGTGGACGGCGAATCTGTCTTCGTGGCGGCAGCGATCATTACGGTAAAGTGGGTCACCACAGGAGTCAGTTAAGAGTGATGTGGGAATTCAGAATTCATGGAAAGCTGATTCCCATAATTCCTAACCCATATACAGTATAAAATAACAAAAGATGGATTTTGATTAAAGTAAATGCTTTAAGGCAAAGGTGGATGTTCATTGCCTTGAGGAAATAGTAGAAGAATTTCAAAGAACTTTAAAAATATTTCTGTAAGACTAGAAATATGTATTATCCCAGAAATGCTGAAATGAAGATAGAAGATTGATACGCAACCCAAAAGCAACAGTGAAGATACACCACTTCTGAATGTGGGTGCAACAACTGAGGAGTTGCCAAAGAACAAGAGATCTGTAGGTAGAGCAGCTCAGAGCCTCTTAAAAATCCTTTTAAAAAGATCCTAAGCTCCAATGGACACAATTTCTCCTCTAGTAACTAGATGACAAGTAGCCCTTTGCATCGGATTGCTGGCCTGCTCTCGCTGCAGCCCTCTGAGCTTAGCTGAAGCTTTTTAGAGCAAAGGAGCAACTCACGTATGGACACTGACATGCCAGATTTCAGCTGTTCTCAGTCCAGCTCCTGGAAGCAAAGTCCTGAGATACAGGAGGCAAAAAGTAGGGAAGGAACGCCTGGGAACCACAGCAGGGCTGAAGAATTCGTGTGACTTTATTCGGACATGGAAGGGACATGGAAGGTGAGGGTGGGTGAAAGAAAAGCCCGGGGAACAATCTTTCCAGGAGGGTAGAAGAACAAAAGAAGTCCTGGAGATTCCAATTAATCAATGGATTGGCTTGCCTCCAGAAGTTGTGGGTGCATCATCATTGGAGGTTTTCTTTTTTTATATATTATCCTTTTTATTGGTTTATAGTACAAAAATACAAAAGCAAATAATAGGAAAAATAGGGGAGGGAAGAGAAAAGGGTAGAAAAGAAGGGAAAAAGAAAGAAAAGGCACTGACTTCCAACTCCCTTTGGTTCAGTAGAATAAGACAGTATTCAAACCTCAACTTTTTACTTTTACATAATAGTATAAACTAGCCATTTCTATAACAACAGATCTATCTAATCAGTAAAACCCAAAATCAAAGTTTCATTTTTTCCACCTCAAGCACAAAGTCCAGAAGTGGTTTCCAAGTAGAAACAAAAATAATTGAGTTTTTGTCTTTGATCAAAGCAGTCAGTTTAGCCATCTCTGCTGACTACATCAGCTTTTGCAGCCCTTCATCCATTGTGGGGATTGAAGCGTCCTCCTATTTTTGTGCATAAAGTAATCTTGTTGCCGTCAACATACGTAACATCAAAGTTCCTAATTTTTTTCCCCAAGTCTTTTTCCATTAAACCCAAGAAAAAAGTTTATGGTTTTATCTTTATATTCACTTTAAGAATCTTCTGTATTAGAATATGAATGCTACTCCAATATTTCTTTGCTTTGTCACATGTCCACCACAAATGATATACATCATTACATTTGTATTTCCAACATTCATTTGAAATACCTTTATACTCTAAGGACCTGCCTCAGCTATCTTCTCAGGAAAGCATGACTCTTGAAACAAATGGTATTTCAGAAGGAACTTTTACTGAGAGAAATGATTCCAGAAGTCAGGCGGAGTCTGAAGATTCCCGCATGAAGCATTAAGCTAATTTCCCCTGTTCAACCCTCACCCAGTGCCCCATGTACACCAGTAGCCAATACGATGCCACAAAGGTGTTTTGAGAACTCCGAGGTGGCATGGTGATAACAGATCATCCTGAGCCCCTCGGCCTTGGGTAACAGACTGGAACCGGCTGGGAGGGAATCCATCCTGACAGCCCAGTCCCCCTCCCTGATTCCCATGCGGTTACAGCAAAAGCCAAAGCATTCAAAGTAATCAACCCCAAGAAGCATCCCCCCTCCCTTTCGGAATAGCAGCGTTCCGGCAGGAACCTGATATATACATTCTCAGTAGCTTATCTGGCGTTAAATACCAATGATACATTATCTTATAACATTTTTCTTTTAAATTATAGTTTCACGTAAACTTTAAAACTTTCTGCCACATATTCTCCCATTGTTCAAGCTTTACATTATATCCAAAGTTCCTTGCCCACTGAATCACACAATGCTTTACGTATTCACTTTCCAGATTCAAACTCAATAACGTTTTGTAGACCCTAGCAATAATATACCATATTTTTCGGAGTATAAGACGCACCTTAGTTTTTGGGGAGGAAAATAGGGGGGGGGGAGAAAATTCTGCCTACCAGGTATTCATCTGGCTAGCGTCCTTAGCCTGGTCAGCTTCAGCACATTAGTTCGCTTGTTTTGAGTGCGCGCGCACAAGCTCGCTTCGCTCTGCGCTCCTGGTAGAGGTTTTAAAAAACAGCTTCTACATGCACAGCTGATCGTCGGAGGGAGCAGCAATGAGAAAAGCAGGCGAAGCTTGGAAGATCGCTTCAGTTGAAAGCGCGTCATTGGGGCTGAAAAACAGCTTCAAAAGCAAAGCTGATCGTCGGAGGGAGCTCCAGTGACTAAAGCAGGCAAAGCGCGGAAGGGGTAAGAGAAGGCAGGAGCTGTTCCGGGTAGCCATTTTGGGCAC
The DNA here is from genome assembly GCA_003457575.1 of Thermophis baileyi. Taxonomy (NCBI): domain Eukaryota; kingdom Metazoa; phylum Chordata; class Lepidosauria; order Squamata; family Dipsadidae; genus Thermophis; species Thermophis baileyi. The sequence continues at coordinate 123,975 of QLTV01000982.1, forward strand.
CGCGCGTCGCGTTTTCAGCCTCCAAATGCGTCGTGTTTTAGGGCAGCGATCGGCGGCGATGTGCTTTGGCGATCCCCGCAGCCTTGAGGGGCTCTCAAACGGAACGTTTGGAGGCTGAAAACGTGATGCGTGGAGCCCAAAAACACAAGCCATTGTCGTTGGCAATCTCTGCAGCGAGGAAGAGGACGCACAGAGGCCGAAGAGTGGGGGCCAGCAGGTGGGCGGGGCTACATTCGGAGGATAAGATGCACCCAAATTTTCAGCCTCTTTTGGGGGGGGGGAAGTGCGTCTTATACTCCGAAAAATACGGTATCCATCACTACCACACAGTAGGGTTTCCAATTCATTTTTAACAAAGTCAAATCCATAGCACTTTTTGTCTAATTTAAATCTTTCTTTCAGTTGTAAATATGTAAACCAGTGGCAGTCATGTCCTTCTGATTCTAACTTTTCCTTAGACTTGAGGATAGGATCACCAAAATTCAAAGATATTATTTTGTCATAAGTCTATCAGTCTGGCTTCACCAGCATTTCTAAAAAAAGCTTCCTGGGGGGACACCCAAAGAGGCATCTTCGTAGAAAACCTTGTTTTATATTTATTCCAAACTCCTAGAATGGCACATCTAACAAAGTGATTGTAGAAATCAACATTTACTTTAACCTTGTCATACCATAAATAACCGTGCCAACCGAATCTTAATTCATGATCTTCTAACTCAAGCAGCCTCTTATTCTGAAGATTCACCCACTCTTTTAGCCAGACCAGACAACAAGCATCGAAATACAGTTTCAAGTCTGGTAAACCCCCTCTTTCCTTAACATTTTGCAGTAGTTTATATCTAATTCTTGGTTTTTTCCCTTGCCATATAAACTTCAAAATATCCCTCTGCCATTGTTTAAAGGGAGTGTCGGTTGCAAATATGGTAACGTCTGAAACAAAAAAAAAACCCAGCTTTGGTAAGACATTCATCATCATTACAGAAATTCTACCCAATAATGATAAGTGCAATTTATCCCATCTTAATAAGTCCTTTTTAATATCATTCCAGAGAGGCACATAATTATTTTGAAACAGTTTAGTGTTTGTGTTTGTCAGTATAACCCCCAAATATTTCACCTTTTTCTCAACCCTAAAGCCTAATTTTTTGGTCAATATATCACCATCCTGTGAGATCAAATTCTTAACCAGCATTTTTGTTTTCTGTTTGTTTATTTTAAAACCCACTAAAACCCCAAACTCATTTAATTTCCTCATCAAATATCATTGGAGGTTTTCAAGAAGAGATTGGGTAACCCTTGTCTGGAATGGTGTAGGATCTCCTGCCATGGGCAGGGGTTTGGACTAGAAAATCTCCAAGTTCCCTTCCAACCTTGTTCTTCTATGCTCTATGTTGAATGAGGCTGACAGAGGACCTGAAGTAAGAGGTAGCCATCCAAGGGAAAGAATTTCAGCAAAGCTTGGCTGTATCGAGTCCAGCGTGGTCCAAGGGTCTTGTGCTTCAGCCTTCCAGGAACCCAGGCCATCCGAAAGATGCTGCCTGCAGAAGAAACGAACACTGGTCCAACAGCTGCCTTGTTGGTACCCGCGTGGCACATGGGCTAATGAGTTTGCACAGCTCAGAAAAGGTTCTTTTCTCTCGGCAAAGAAGGGTGAAGCAGAGGAGGATGGGCAGAGCAATTAGAGGTATGAGGGCTCTGTTAAGGAATTGTGCAGAGTAACCTCTGGGCCCTGAAGGTTTGCACAGTTCACCGTAATGTTGCAGTAGATATTAGTAATGATTCAGTCAATAACCAGATACGTTAAAGTGTATAAAAGTAGTTTACTCAAAGAGATAGCACAGTCCAAATAACAGTCCGAATCATACACGTTCAATCAGTCAGTATTCAGAAGTACAGCAGTCTTCTTACCAGCCTTTCTTTGTCTTAATCAGCAAACAAAGAATTCAACTATCACAGATAGCTAGCTACACACAGAGCTTACTCTTAGACACGAAGTCACTTCAGCAATGAATCAGCAAAAGAGAGAGAACTAACCATGTTCTCTAGCTCCCTCTTATGGCCGTTACTGCCAGTCAGAATGCACCAATGCATTTAAAGTAATATTACATATATACATATAAACAGTGATTCGTGGCTTGTTTATATTAACCAACCCAACCGTTTGGACAGAGTCCTAACAGGCTCCATTCTTCAGAAAATCAGTTTCTGCTCCAATATGGGGGGAGAGAGATACCTTTGTTGAATACTTTATTTGGCCAAGTGTGGTTAGACACACAAGGAATTTATCTCCAGTGCAGAAGCTCTCAATGTAAATGCAAAGCAACAGAATTATAATGTCTGAACTGCAACAACAACAGCAACAACAATAATAATAATACCAATAAGAGTGGGAGCACTAAAGAAGGTAATAAGGAGAAATAATAATACTAAAGCCATACTACATGGCATCCCGAGGGGAGAAGCTGAAGCAGTTTATGTCCAGGATGTGAGGGGTCTGTAGACATTTTCTCAGCCCTCCTCCTATCCTCCTCCTGACCCAATAAATAGGTCTTCTATAGAAGGCAGGCTGGTTGAAATGGTTTTTTCTGCAGTCTTAACTATCTGTTGGAGTCCTGTTTGGTTGCTTTACCAAACTGCTTTATGGGAGTTGGGAAGAAGACGGCAACCCATCATCCGCATGTGACCCTCAAGACCATTTTTGCTACACTCAGATTGTGACCTCAGAATCCTGTGTGCCAGACTGCTGATTCCTGGAGGCTCAATCGATAAAAGTGCTTTCAAAGAAAACTCAAATCTAACTTGGTGATTGTGTGACTAACTAAGCTACTCTACATATCTGTATTTAAATTTAGGACTTTCTACGAAATATACCTGACAGTGTTCTGTCCTCAGACATGCACAATCTATGGATGGAAGCCATGGATAAGGAAAGCCGAGCTCACAAGATTGAAGCCATCCAGAGGTGGGTGGTGCTTTCTCTCACAATCTTTGGCTTCACCCAAATCAGCTACATATTGTGGGGGATGGACGCCTGTGTGAGGCTGGGTTTCACAGGCTCAGGGTATCATGTGCATGGAGCCGTTCAGAGCATGTGTATTTCACTGCTTGGTAAGGTGCTCAGGGAGGTCATATCATGCGTGACCTTTGGCAACCTTTGAGCTGGCCAATGCCACTGCACAATGTCTTCAGCATCCCTCCGCATCTTCATGCTGGCCGGAGCTGCTAAACAACCAGAGATTCCACTTCCCTGTGAAGTCATGAGCCTCACAAGGTCTCTCTGTAGTCTGTGCCTTTCACTTTTCTACAGCTCAAGACACATTTCCACGTGGAGGCCTGCTTGTTTTGCATGGGTCAGTTCAGACAATCAGTTATCTGAAGGAAGGAAAGCCTCTCTTCTGCCACTGTGCAGGAGCTCCCTTTCTGATCACAGAGCGGTGGCTTTTTCTCTCCACCAGCAGGAGGGACAGGACAGCCTTCCCGAGTTCTCCTCTTGCCATCCAGGTTCCTGGAATTCTTCCCAGCAGTCCAGTTTCTGCTGAAGACTCCCAGGCAGGGGAGGCTCCCTACTCCAGTCCCCCCACCCAAGCAGTTTGCTTGAGGAGTATCTATGCCGATGCCACACGGAGCACACAGGATTCTCAAATGGTTCTTCTTGGTCTCTTTTCTTTGGGCAGCTTAGTGAAGCAGCTTCCGGAGGCCAACCTCCTTTTGCTCAAGCACCTCTTTGGGGTCTTGCACCATATTGAGCAGAATGCGGTGGAGAATCAGATGAATGCCTTCAACCTGGCTCTTTGCATCGCCCCCAACATGTTGTGGCTTCCCAGTCCCACTGGACCCGAGGAGGAGAGCAAGTCAACCAAGAAGGTGATCTCATCTGTTCTCAAATCTGCTCTTCCCAAGAGTCACTCGATCCCAAAGGACAAGGGCTTTTCCTCTCCGCTAATATTTCTTTCCCCCTCCATAGCCCACTGTGCAAGCCTTGAGCGGGTGGGGGTTTGGGACAGAAAAATGGGGGTCAAAGTTGTTGAAGGCCACTCTGCATTTAAACAACTTCAGCGTGTTCAAAGTTGACATTGTGCTTTGGCTTTTTCCCAAAGAGCCCAGAGAGGCAAATTGCATGATGGAAATCTGACTTGCCCAACCTGCAGCCCAGGCAGGCTGAGCTATAAGCGGCCCCTTCAGACCATCCTGGCCATCGGTGGGAATGGCTGGAAATGAAGGGAGTTGGACTTCGGCCCATCTGGACCTCAGCAGTATGGACAAGGCTGGAGTCAATCTGGCATTAGGGTTGATACATTAGGGGTTGGACTAGAAGACCTCCAAGGTCCCTTCCAACTCTGTTATTCTGTTATGTCCTGCTTCCCATTTACGTTCAACCTGCATAAATCTGGATTGTTAGATAAGCAAAAATTGACCAAACATACTGGCTTAGCCTGTTATGCAAACCGGGCGGTTGTCTTCCTCGGTGCTCCTAGTGCGACATCCGAGGCTGCTTCTCCCATTCTGACCTGGGACTGTTCCTTTTGGTAGGTGGCCATGTTGGTGCAATTCCTAATTGAGAACTCTGCTGAAATTTTTGGAGGGGACATTGCTTCCCTGTTCCAAAGGCCAGAGAAGAAGAAGTCCCGAAGTGTGGATGACTTGCTAGGTAAGATGGTTGCTGGAGTATTAATTCATTTTATCTTTCCCAGGTACACAAAGATGTGGGCCACATTTAACAGCATTAACAAGAGCAGGGCCAATTGCAGAGGGAATTTGAAAAAATCAAGGAAAGCGCTCCAACTGCATGATTGAAACCTTGTCCTCTTTTTATGTGCACTGCATGGTCAGTACACGTGGAAAGAGGGTGGGGCTTCAGCCATGAGCTTGCAGCTACCACCTTGACTTTTCCCACACCCACACCCACACCCATACACACACAGAGGGACAACTCTAAACAAGAGTCTGTCAAATGTCTCATATTCTCAGAACCTGCTTCTTCCTCATTACATACCCTCATCAAAACTTTTTAGCTGAAGAGAAACTGCAGATGGCCTGCCCTAAAAATAGTATTCAAAATTAAAATCAGGCATATCCATAAGCAGCATTCTAAATCCATCAAGAAATGAATCAGAAATTGTTCTTATGAAGCATCAACCAATCAGAAGCAGGGGAAAAGTTTTATTAAATCAGATTATCGTACCATTAAAGACATCCTCATCTGATCATCACTCTGCAAGGACTAGGAGAGGAGAAGGACCAAAGAGGAAATGACCACTTTCTGGCTGGGCTGCATCTTTTATTGTTGAATTTGTATCTGCTTCTCAACAAGATGCAGTCACACCACTGGAAATGTTCTTAGGCCATCCTGTCTGTGAAAACTGCTTTTAAAATAAATTTCTTGAAATGCACTTCTTAGTAATTTACTTTGCCAACTTATTTAGTAGAGTTTTAAAATCTGCTAACCCTCCACACAATAGCAGAGAGAGAATACGGGGTGGTGGAGGAGGGACACTTGGGCAGGCTTAGGCAACAAATGCTCCCATAGACACCATCTTCTGTCCTTCAACATTCTTTCTTCACTCTGCAGTTCAGCACAACGATTCCTCGGATGAGATGGAATATGCAACCTCTTACCAAGAAAGAGGCCAAGAACGTTACGGGCTTGAAGGAGATGATGGGCTGATTCTCAGAGAGGAACAAGAAGACTGGGATTTGTTCAGTGAGATCACTGCTTGCTACCAGAATAAAGCCAGGAAGGACGCAAGTACTGACAGTTATGACCTCCTTGAAGAAGAAAGTTCCTTCTGCTCCCTCGGCTCCATCAGTTCGCTCAGCCCTGCAAGGAACCGATGCTCCTCGGAGCCCAGTGTTTGCCTGAGCTCTCGGTTCCCTGCCCAGGACCACGAGCCAGTGGCCCGCCAATCCAGTTGTGACGCCACCCTCATGCATAGCCACGGCGATTACATCCATAGGCTCAAGCAGTTGCAGCTGGAGAGTCAGAAGCTCATTGATGAAGGTTTGAGCCCCGGGCTGAGCAGAGCAAGGCAAAGCTTCTGGAGGTCACCTCTGTGCAGCCACGTGGCAAAGAAGGTCAGCACTCAGAAAACAAGCCTGTCCAACCGGTCCAGCTTCTCCAGCCTATCCTCCACCACCACTTCTCCCTCAGCTTCCTCCTTAAGCTCCCTAGACAGTGCCTTCTCCTATTGCTCTGAGTCCTCTGCCTTCAGCCCCCTGGATGTCTCGAGCCTGCCCTTCATGTTTGGTACTTCCACCAGGCTCCGTGCTTTGTCCCCCAAAGAGCCTAAGAAAGGATGGCACAAGCCCTTGACTCCTCCTTTGCCCCGAGGCCCTGGCAATATGGACTCTTGCCATGACAGTGTCAGGCAAGTGGAGGATAAAGAGAAAAGCCACGGCAGAGGCGAGGGGCAGGTTTTCATGCCCCTTAGGATGACTGGAAATCTAGGAAATGAGGACAACTTGGACAAAAACCAGCAGGAGTCGCAGTTCACCAAGATGCCCTCTCTGGTTCTTGGGAGACACGGGTCTGAAGACCCTGACCGCAGGCACCATATTCCTGGGGGTTCTGCTCCAGTGAACCTGTATGTACAGAGGGAGAAATCTGTGAAGCACCTAGAGGTCAAATGTGCAGAACCTGCTCTTCACAGTCAAGAGAGTTTGAAGCGCACCAAGATAACAGTGTACATGGCCCCCAAAGAGCGAACTCCAAGGGATTCCCCAGTGGTGCCAGAGGAAGCCATTGTAACTGTGAGCAACCAGGGTACCAGCTCAGATGGAAAACACAGTAGTAGTGAAGGCACTTCCAAGAGCCTACCAACTGTACGGGTTCATATTCCCCAGACAGTCTTTTATGGACAAAACACTCCTTTGGTACTCCATTCCATTTCAAGGAGGTACCACCAAGGATCTGTGGGCCGCTTGTCACAGGAGAAGCTTCCACAAGGGGCCGCTCTGGCAGAAGACCCAGGGCAGCTGCTGACGCATCCGGAAGAGAAGCCCAGCCAGGACAGCGGTGGCACTTTCCACTTCTTTCTCCCAGCTTCCATTCACAACACAGTCCGGGAATACTTCAGCCAGGACAATCCCAAAGACTTTGCCCCAACAGGAGCAGAAATGGTGGAGAAGGAACTGATGCGGGGCAGAGTCGAGTGGCTTAGAAGCCAGTCCTGCCCCAGCGTCCAAGCTGAGGAGCACAACAGCTTCATGTTGGCAGAGGAGACCTTTGTTTAAGGGCCCACACCTGGCGGGAGGGAGGGAGGGAGGGAGGGGTGGGTGAAGGTCTTCTGTAAAATAGGGGATGGGAAGAATCTCATGGCTGCCTCAGCTGGCCCACGTGCAGGACCTTCAAGCAGCAGGAGCTTTTCCTGCCCAGGACAAAGAACAGGAAGTGTGTCCCTCTGAGGCAGCGTTTGTCTAGCACAATTTCCAGTGTGTTGCTTGTAACTGAAGCGGTTGTACATTTTCCAGCATTACATCATGGAGAGATGAGCAGGAAGGAAGGAAGGAGAAAAAAAAATACACAAAAAATGTTCAGTTTGGTTCAAAAGTCACACCAAACCTAATAATGAAGTAATAATTTTGCCCTTCTAGAGTTTTCACAATTTTGTTTTGCTTTTTTTGAAAGCACATTGAAAAATGCCACAAAGCTATTCATTGTTAACAATAGTTTGTTTCTTGGATGCATCACGTGGAAATCCAAAAGTTTGAGCTGCTGTTCCGGTCTTCTCCTTCTTCCCAGTTTAGACTTTCATCCTCTGCCTTCGCTTGAAGTTTCAGCTTTGTCCCTGGATCTGTGTGTGGGTGGCTTATGCCTGCTGTTCTAGGATTGGCAAAGCCTGGCATGAGCCCTTGAGATGAAGAAAGGGTTAGGCTCCAGATGCAGCCAAGCGTGGATCATCCCAAACCCCACCGAGGGGGGAAGGGGAAGGAAAATGTCAGGAAAACCTTGTTTCATTTGCTGTACAGATCTATGAAATGACTGCCAAGAATGGCCGTTTCCCTGCCTTGCACTCTGGCAGACTCTCCGATTTCAAATCACCCTGTTCAAGAGTCATGTGAGGTTGCCCCATCACAATTGTTCTTCCTGCCTCGGGTTGCAAGGCCTCTTCACTCCTCCCACGGCTTGTGAAGGCAGAAGGAAAGCGCAGTTGTCAGCGGTCGACAGAGTGGGATGTTTGAGATTCTGGGTTGTTCTCATTCAACAGTGAAGATGTAGATGGAAGTCTTTATCACACTGTTAAAACGGAGAATGTTTTAGTTTTGCACAGTGTAGACTTGGATGGCTACAGGAATGGGTCAAGAAAGTCAAGGGGTCAATCATGGCTCTGCAATCAAAGCCCTGTTGTGAGTAAAAGCAAGGCGGGCTTTCATCACACATTGTAGCCACCATCTTGACTTTTTTGACCCCTCAGAGTTCACCTTCCTCCCATTATTATTTCCAGGTTACTGTTAGCTTAATTGGCAGGCAGTCCATCCTTCCAGAGATGTTGGGGTCTAGAACTCCAAAAGCTGGAATTCGGGGAGGGGTCCCCCCAGGACCTTCGCAGGTTTACAGAAAGGAGACCAGGATGGCTAGTGGAAAAGAGTGTGGGGCGAAAGAAAGAAAAAGCAGTCAAGTTAATAGAAGGAGAGGGTGGAAGTAGAGATTGCAGAAACAGAGAAAGGTGGAAAGGTTGTGGATTAAGATTTTCTGAGAATTATTAAAGGTTGGGGGTTTTGTGTGTGTGTGTGTGTGTGTGTATACACACACATACAGTATATATACTGTATATATATATATATATATATGTGTATATATATATATATACTGTATATATATATATATATATACTGTATATATATAGATAGATATAGATATATTTGTTTTTTGAGGTTTTCGCGGGTATTTGTATGTAGGTCTATGGTTATTCGGGTTTTCTCCCGCGTGAAGTTGGAGATGTCGTTGCGACGTTTCGACGAAGTCTCATTCGTCATCAGGCTGGTTATCAGGCTTGTGTCTTTGGCCTCGTGCTTCTAGGAGCAATGCGAGAATTGCAGCTGTTTCTTCCTTTTAACTGCCAGTGGGGTTTGAACTGATAGGGTGGGGGCTTGGCTCCTAGAAGCACGAGGCCGAAGACACAAGCCTGATAACCAGCCTGATGATGACGAATGAGACTTCGTCGAAATTTAAAGGCATTTTTATTTGCCCCTAATAGTTGTGAACTAATCTTAAATATCTTTCATTTGCAAGCCAGGTAGGGGGTCCACGGGATGAGGTGCCCAAAAGAAGTCGAGGTGGCAGCTGCGATCACATAGTCAAAACTTCACTCCTTTTTTATGTGTCACACGTGCAACACAAGGGGGAAAAGGCTTTGATCATTCAGGCTCAACCGCCATCTTTATCGTCTTTTTGTTTCCTGCTGAATAAGGTAGCAATCTGGGTTATATGAAGAACTTCTGTTTTTTTAAAAGCTGATTAAAACCCATTCCATTTCTCTTCTTTGAAACTGGAAGAAAAACAAATCCCTATAAATCTGTTTTTATTCATTTCTCTCCTTCCTAAGTTGGTTGGTTGTTGTGATTGGAAGACGAGTTATAAACCCTCCGCAGCCTCTTGCACATCAGCTCCTTAAAGAGGCCATCTTTCTTTCATGACAGTTCTAAGCTATTGTAAATATTTAAATAAAATATGGTTTTATTTGTCAAAATTCTGGCTCATTTTTCTCAATTCATATCCCTCAAAGCAGAACCCTTAAACAGCAAGGCTAAGAAGTCTATATAGTTCAGCAACTCATCCAGCCGTGTGCTTCAGCTGCCAGAAGAGCCAGTGTTGTCCTAGGCTCCATCAACAGAGGGAGAGAATCAAGATCAGGTGAAATGTTAGCCCTGCTTTATACTGCTTTGGTAAGACCACACTTGGAATACAGTGTCCGGTACTGTTCACCACAATACAAAAAAGACTCTGAGACCCCAGAAAGAGTGCAGAGAAGAGCAACAAAGATGATCAGGGGTCTGGAGGCTAATCGTATATTGAATGGGAGCTCTATCAAAGGATCAGGGGTGATTTGAGAGCTGTCTGCCAGTACTTGAGAGTCAGTCACAGAGGAAAGGGGGTCCACTTATTCTCCAAAGCACCCAAGGGCAGGACAAGAAGCAACAGGTGGAAGCTCGTCAGCGAGAGATCCAATCTGGAAATGAGGGATTTCCTGAGAGTGAGAATAACAGAATCAATTACTCAACAGACCCACCAGCCTGCCTCCCAGAGTTCTGGGTGCTCCGTCGCTGGAAGTTCAGAAAAGATTGGACAACCATTTGCCCGGAATGGAATAAGGACTCCTGCCCTGGGCGGAGGGTTGGAGTCCAAGGCTCTTTCCAGCCCTATGATTCTATGACTATGAAAGGGCTAAATTATACCATTCAAAAACTTATGTTGCAGGGCAGAAAACGTCTTCGTGGGTTCTTTAGCAGCACAGAAGTTTGAGTAACCACCTGAATAGGGATCCTGGCATCCACAAGCACCAACGTTCTCAGTCCCTAGAGACCTTTCTTGGTGTCCAGGGACACTCCCACCTCCCTTGATTTCATTCTGGATTCTTACTCAGTCTAAACCTGTCCAGGGGTCTAAAAAGAGCAATGCAACTTTTCTGACCTGACGGACACATCTGGCATGTGAGGAACATGGAAACCAGAGGGCTTTCCATATCCATATCTCACTCAAACTCTTCCCCCATGTGGCCTGACATTTAGGACAGTTGGCTATGATCCAATGTTTTTAATGCAAATTTTAAGGAGCCCACTCAACCCCTTAAGCCCACTGACCAGCTTTTCCCAGAGCCTCAAAGGATGAAACCTGCCTGCTGTGCAAAAGGGTCCAGAGGAGACACCCGAGCAGCGGTGGGTTGCTCCCGGTTCGGCGGCGGCAGCGGGAGGCTCCACCCACCCGCCCGGGACGCTTCTGCGCATGGGCAAAAGCATGCTCGCGCTCACGAGCGAACCGATAGCGACGGAGTTTAGAACCCACTACTGCACACGAGGTCTCTAGGCTGGGGATTGTCATCCTAAGTTACCCCAGGTCAACTCTGACACTTAGAGCCAACGTTCTTTTACAATTACAGCTGGCTAAAGCAGTGATGCTCAGCAACGTTGGACTTCAATTCCCAGAAGTCCCTGGTTAGCTTTGCTAGATAGTCCTGAGTCAGTTACCTTGAATCTATACTGCCCTAGGGAGGCCATGCTTGGAATCCTGCGTACAGTTCTGGTCACCACGATACAAAAAAGATTCTGAGACTCTAGAAAAAGTGCAGAGAAGAGCAACAAAGGTGATAAGGTGTCTGGAGGCTACGTCATATGACGCACAGTTGAAGAAACTGGGTATGACCAGCCTATCGAAAAGAAAGGGGACATTAGCAGTCTTTCAGTACTTAAAGGGCTGTCATAGAGAAGAGGGGGTCAACCTATTCTCCAAAGCACCCGAGGGAAGGACAAGAAGTAAGAGGTGGAAGCTCATTAAAGAGAGATCCAACTGGAAGTAGGGAGGAATTTTCTGATCGTGAGAACAATTAACCAAGGGAACAGCTTGATTCCCGGAGTTGTGAATGCTCCATTGTTGGAGGTTTTCAGAAATAGACTGAACAACTATTTGACCATGGTAGTATAATGTCCTCTGAAGCCGGTTGGACTAGAAGACCTCCAAGGACCCTTCCAGCCCTATAATTCTATGTTCCATGTTTGCTTTGCCCACCAGGGAATTCTAAGAGTTGAAAGCCCATCTTACATCTCTCTTGGTAAGGTTGAGACAGTGGCCTACAGGAACATCAAATACCTTCCTATTCCTGCCCACCATTCCAGTTTAGCTAAAACAATTTTGTTAGAATCCCAGGGTGATGTGGTGATGGAGAGCATCATTCTGAGGCCATCAGGGATGGCACCACAGATCCAGAAGAAGAAAGGAACTGATGTGAATGTCTTGTGTGGGCCCTGATGTGGATGGGGAAATGGGGAGGACACTGCAGACTCATAAAATCCAGGGCCTTTTTCTTCACAGTTTTGGAGCCCCTAAGCTGGGTACTACTCAGATCGGGCCTTCTCTGACGCAGAGAATTTCTATTTTCAAATATTTGTTGTTGCAAGAAGCTGGAACAGAAACACGAGCAAAAATTTTGGGAAACTTCATTGGTTCTTTGCATTTGGTGGAAGGAGGGAATTTAGAAGGGACTTTGGGGAAACTGAGGGCTATGCCTGTTAAAATACAGTTGGTGATGAGGAAAAGAGGCCTCTGAGGTGTCTTAAGCAGAGGCCAAAGAGCTGAAATCCTCCTGAATGATTTTTTTTTTTTTTTGCCACAATGAATGGCAGTTTCACTCAACTGGGAGCCAGTTATTTCTTAGTCCTTATTTGGATGTGTTTCTTGCTTTGAGCTTTGGAAAAAGGCAGATTGACTTGGCACGAAATCTTGTTCCACCGGATTGGATTCCTTGAGGGCTTGAGAGAGCGAGAGGGCAGACGAGGGACGAAGGAAGGCTGGCGAATTGGCCCTGGTGATACAAACCAAGAGAGGACCTGCTTCTCACCCACTGGCAGCGCTCTGTGGCTATTGGCCATGCAATGCTCTGGCCCTTGATTGGCTGCAACCCTTTTGGCCCTGGGACACTGGGGAAAAAGACCGGCATCCCAGAAAAAGTCTCACTGTCGCTAGGATGAAGGCGTGTCCTACCTGACTTCTGCCTCAGCGAAACTAAGTTTGCCTCTTAGAGCCCAATTAGATGCGTTGCTTTCAGCTGGCCCAGAAAACCGCAGCCACCCCAAGCTTGCCTGCTGCCTTGGTGCGGCTGGTTTGTCCCACTTTCAGGCATCGCTTTGGCAGCCCTATTCTGCTGTTTTCTGAATGGCAGAATATCCAGAACCCAGAAAGGACCAAGAGAGTCAAGGTGAAGCATGATGGATGCCAGCAGCAGCTTCCTTTGCCCAAGTCAGGGGCAGCTTTCCTCAGAACATGATGCTGCAGGCAGAAATGCTGCTGCAGAGAACCAGCAGGAGGAGCCCGGAACCTGTAGGGTCCCATTAGGTATGGCCAATGGCCTCAGGATGCTCAGGCAGGAATGTGATTGACAAGCTTGAGGTCAAGGGTGACTATCTACTAGGGACATAACCTAAGGAGACTATTTCAGGAGGACATAGATTTGATGTACTGGATTAGTGTAAAGTTTCCCTTCAAACGAATCAAGATTATACCTTGTTGTAACACCATTACTTGACTGACAAGATGTTGGGTAATAGGTTATTTCAAGTTTTCACAGAATTCAGTAGAAGCTGATACCATAAGTTGAATAATGGACTATTAGGATTAATGCTATTCCCTGCTCTTTTTAACTTTTTAACTTGTACATCCACGACCTGCCTGAAACCGTTTTTCAGAAATTTGTTTATGCTGATGATATCAATCTCACAGCCCAAAGAACCAATTCCAGTGATGCAGAGGACATCCCTTCTCAAGATCTCCAGAAGCTGCTTGACTTCTTCAAAACATGGCCTCATGAAAACAGAAGTAGACACATTCCACCTCAGCAACAGGTATGCAAAGTACCAGCCTTCAGCGAAGTCCCAGAACCATATTTTACCATGCAATAGCTCTCTGAAGTACCTGGGGATAACACTGGACAGATCACCAACCTTCCAGCAACACCTGGGAAAAAACAGCTGCAAAATTGCAAAGCTGCAACAATTTACTGAACAGATTTGCTGGAACAACCTGGGGTGCTGATGCCAACACCCTACGATCAACAGCCTTGGCTTTGGCGTATTTCACAGATGAATCTTGTGCCAGCGTATGGTGCCCACCCCCAAATGCTCGATGTCCAACTCCACCAGACAGTGCGTATCATCTCTGGTATGTTGCATCCCCCTCCTGTGCACTGGTCACCAGCACTGAGCAATATCATACCACCTCATTTAGAAGATAACAAGCTCTTGTTCGGCTTTGGTCAAGGATGCTGAACAGCAAGGCCCTCCCTATTCCCCAGGACAATGCACAGCCCACCACAAGATTGAAATCCCTAGGCCAGCTTGGAAAACAGCTATTCACTTAACCTCTACCCAGTTTAACCCCAAGAATCCCTGCAGGGAGCAATGGTCCAAGGTACCTTCTCATGACCTGACCATTAGTGATCCCTCTACCAAATCACCTGGTTTTGACCTTCCTCACTATATCTGGATGAAATTGAACAGAATTAGGTATGGTACTAAGTGCATCTGCCCTGTATCAGTGGGGATGGAAAAATTCCCCTCGTTGCAATTGTGATGCTGATAGGCAAACTATGAAACATATTGTGCAAGATTGCCCAGGGCGTGCGTTCTCTGGTTCCCTAGATCTGCATGAAGCAACGCCAGAGGCGAGTGCCTGGATGGCTGAATTGGACATCCAGTCCAGGGATGGGTTCTAACTTACCTCGCTGCCGGTTTGCTTCCTCCCGCACCGTGGCTGTGACTCGTGGGCACGCGCGCACTTCGCATGTGCGCGCATGCACAGTGCCGAAAAATCAAAAAAAAATTCCCCCCCCCCAAAAAAGCCAAAAACAAGATGGCGATGCATGCTCAGTGCCGGAAACTTGGCTTCTGCGCATGTGCAGAAGAAGAAAAACCCGGGAAAAAATTCAAAAAAAAAAGATGGCTGTGCCCACTGACCAGCACCGACCAAACCGGATCCGTGATGTCACTGTGATGTCACCAGCGGGTTGCTACTGGTTCGGGCGAACCGGTCCGAACTGGGAGGAACCCACCTCTGATCCAGTCATACGGCCTCTGCCGTACCTCTGTAGAATGTTTGTATGTAACTAGGGGGATTGTGTGTATATGCTTACTTTTCTTCTGTCATGTTCTCATCATACGCTAAATACTAAAGTGTAAAACTTTAAATGGACAATTATTTGGGGATTCTATTTTTATACAAGAATATGAGATTTTGAGTATACATAATACCAATCTACAATCTACAGCTGATGTTGAGCATTCTGAAGTTTTATTTCAGCCTTATGTCAAGATATAAATACTTACGTATAATATTTTATTTAAACTTATGCTCTCTCTCTCTCTCTCTCTCTCTCTCTCTCTCTCTCTCTCTCTCTCTCTCTCTAATTCCCACGCTTCAGAGTCATAAAAAGAATAGAAACTTCCCACCCCCCTCAGGTGTCTTGGGTCACGTTATTCAATCAGTCCAGCAGGCTCTTCCCCCTCTTAGCAGATGTTCGTTGCCATGACCTTGGTTCACATGCTGCGTCTGGTGGAAGTTTTGTCTAGTGGACTCAGGCACCGCATTCCAGTCCTTTCTAACTCCCCCTCCCCCCAAGAGTGGCAACTAAGAAACGAAGCGAAAGGAAATATGGCTTCGGCCGAAGTCCTTTCGAAGTTGACAGAGTAATCTGAAGGACGGACCACCTGGAATGCTGACTCTTTGCTGCCCAGGCCTTGACTTTGGGACTCCCGACTTCATCCTCTACAGCAGTGTTTCTCAATCTTGGCAACCTGAAGCAAAGCTGGCTGGGGAATTCTGGGAGTTGAAGTCCACACATCTTCAAGTTGCCAAGGTTGAGAAACACTGCTCTGGAGCAGAGTTCTCCAACCTTTTCGGCTTTGCGGACCGGCAGGGGGGAGGAGAGGGAACACTTCTTTGTGCGTGATGGGTGAGTGTGCAACATGTGCAGCGCCATTTACTTGAGCAGCAGGCATGTGCACACACTCACCCACCTGCTCGCACGAACGTGGGCTCGCCCACCCACTTCCACGACCTGGTTCCAAAAGGCTCAAGGCCCAGTAGCGGGCACCGGCCCAGGGGTTGGGGACTCCTGCTCTAGAGTCCTAACCTGGACTTGGGCTGGGCTGGTTTTGGACTTCCAGTTACTCTTCTGCGATCTCCCTGGCTGCAAGACATCTCTTTGGGAATTTGGAGTATGTAGCTCCTGGACTTTTGCTTTTATCCTTGGGACCCTGGATATTTGATCCTCTCCCTCCCTTCTATGCTCTTCTTTTCCTTGACTCTTTCACCTCCACCCAGGCTCCCTTTTTGCCCTCCCCAGAAGTTCTCTACTCCTCCTGCCTCCAAAACTGTCATTCAGATTGATTCCTGTCATATGCAGAATCTAAAACTTGGATTTTCAAAACATGGTTGTTGCATTTGCATACTGTACTGTGCTAAATTCAAAGCCCTAATGCATCCCATTGCTTAATATAACTGAATAACAGAGTTGGAAGGGATCTTGGAGGTCTTCTAGTCCAACCCCCTGCTCAAGCAGAAGACCATGTATCATTCCAGACAAGTAGCTGTCCAGACTCTTCTTAAAAGCCTCCACACAACCACTGAAACAATGGTTGGGTTTCCCTCATTTTGAACCATATAATGACTCGGGGATTTTTGGCTAGTCTAAAATATTGTGATCAATCCCCAGTGTTTGGCCTTCTAGCCAATTTTTCCCCACTCTCCTCCCAAGCCTCTCCCCTCCCCTACTCTTGCAGGTTATTTGAAAGTTGGTGGGGATACACTTTTTCCCTTTAGCACTGACATCAAAATCAAATTCAAATGATCAAAGGTAGATCCCCTCCCAAGGCAGGTCTGCAGAGTGGCCTCTATAACCGATGTGTTGTAGGACGAGGTGACTTGACTTCGAGACGTTTGGCCAAGCCAGTTCCAACCGGCAGGGCTTCGGATTTTGGACAAGGCGGCAAACACAGGACCAATTGTGACTGTTTGGCAAACTGGGGGATGCGGGTGGAACCAGACCCACCTACCATTTGCAGACCATCTTTGGCCTCTGCTGAGCCTGGTCCAGAGATGCAAGAATTAGTATTTTTTAAATGCTTATTTGTAAATGAAGAGCATAGTTTGATGTCAAACTACTCAACATAATCTCTTGGGAACACTAACATAAACAGCACCAAGAAACATTTATTTAATCATCCTCAGTGAAATGTAAAGGACCTTTCTACGGCAAAGAGATGTTGATGTGATGGATAAACATTGTCAAATATAAAAACTGCATTTAAAAATAAATGTTTAGTCCAGAATTTACTATTTGATTACTAAAGATTGCCTTTGGTATCAAGCTGTTCAGAATACATCCACTTTGATGTCCTTTTTCTCTCCTAGACTATTAAAATCTCTACAAGTTCAAGGATTTTGGGGGGGGGGACCCTGATTAATTACTGTGAGAAACAATTATCCCGGCAATTGGCAAGCCTAAAGAGCAGCGGGGATTTCTCAGGGAGACTTCAAAAGTGCTTCTAATATGGTGCAGCATGAAATTTGATACATTTACTATATGCTATATATAGTTTCATATTATATACCTGTTTCCCCCAAAATAAGACTCCCCTGATAATGAGCCCAATCGGGCTTTTGAGTGCATGGCATTATTGCCAAGCGCTTAATTAGGGGCTCAAAAAAATATAAGACAGGGTCTTATTTTCGGGGAAACACGGTAGTTTCACAAAGGTAGAAAGTCCTGACATCAGTAGTTAGTTCAATTTACAGTAGTGTAAATATACTCCATGCAGAGCTTTGACTGCCTTCCCAGGTTATACAGATTTTCACCTACAGAAAGTTGCATCTCCCCATCTGACAATTGCTAGGTATCTGCTTGGTTTGTTTTGAAAGTTTTTATTTCTACCTTTCCAACAGAATAATATTTGACATGAGTAGCTGTAAAGGGGAAATTCTTCCAAATACACTTTGTGAAAATGCACAATAAAAATGCACACTGCAAAGAAATAATCCACAGTGAAAACCAGAACAATGGTCTTCATAGCCAGGAACAGACCCGTTATCACCATTCACTGCATCTCTCTAACTTCACATCTGTGGAATTCAGTGTTCATCTTTTCCAAGGGATCCGCTCAAATGTGGACTGGCCTCCAGTCTAGAAGAGCCAAAGTTGGGCTCGGAACCTAAGCAGGACTAGACTTGGTGGAAGGCAAATCTCCAAGGGGAACACAGGGCCAGACTCGGAGATAGGTCCCGTGATCCCACCAATTGAGCTTGGCTTTGTTTTCGCTGGCTCAGTTGGGGCGAGTCCTGCTCCTCCTCTGCCTCACAGAATGGCCACTGGGGGGGGGCTCCAAGTAAGAGCACATCCCAGCCCATTTGAAGGGGATAAATGTAGCCCCCGCCCCGACGGATGGGCTTGGAACGGGCTGCTACTTTGGGACTTCACAATCTTTCTCCCTTCAATTCTATCAAGCCATAAAGAAGCTTCCTTGGAAGCAGCAGACATACAGCAGTCTCTCTCAATCCCTCTGGCAGAAATAAGCCCCACAGATCACCAATTTTTCATCCCAATTCAGGTTTGTTGCTTGAGGCTACAGATTCTGAGCACAGAACCCCTTTCAGGAGCTGGCCTGGCACCACAGACTAAACGGGGGCTAAAATGGGGCTGTGTTGCACATGGTTAAGTGGTTAGATGACCCAAGTGATTCTATCCACGTATAATCTGAACTAAGGTGTCATATTAAGCCACCGCATGCTTGAGTTTGTTGGGCAGAGCAAGTTATATGAACTCAGAAATGGGGTTTGGTTGGTTTAGGGTGTTTGCTTTCAGTCTGGAAAGTAAAGGCCTCCCCTCTTTTAACAGGGTCAGGATAATATTTGCAGGGCATGTCACGTGCTTCGACTACTGTTTCTTTTGCTTCTCCACTTCCAGTTCTCTCCTGATGTCTGAGACCTCCGTGGGCACCTGAACCGTCAGGCCGTCCATCCATTTCTTCACACACACCTGGCAACCCAGACGAGATCTGAAAAGCAGATGCAAAGATCTGGATTTGGGGGTCACGTTCCTAGCAGGCAACAGCCTAATCTCTTGCCAGGTGTACCGCTGTTTGCAGTAGGACAGAAGGCCTAGCTCTTAGATGCAGCTCAAAATGCCAATTTGAAGCTAAGGACACCATGAGAACCGAGAATGACAACCAAAATAAAAATCCAAAAGACTCTATAAAGGCCTATGGGAAATGTGGTGGCTCAGTGGTTAAGATGCTGGGCTTATCGGCAGCCCAGGTTCAAGACCCAAGCGCCACACAATGGGGTGAGCGCCCATCCTTGCCCCAGCTCTTGCCCACTTAACAATTCAAAAGCATGCAGATGTGAGTACATAAATAGGTACCACTTCAGTGGGAAGGTAACAGCCCTCCGTGACATCATGCTGGCCACATGACCTCAGAAATGTCTTCAGACAGCACTGGCTCAATGGCCAGAGATGAGCTGCGTCCCCTAGAGTTGGCAATGGGCAGCGGAGTAAAATCTGCAGGGACTCAATTTCCTTTACCTTTACCCTATAAAGGGATGCCCAAGGCAAATTGGTCCAGAAAGTAGCTGGATAAGCAAGCATTTCTCTTCTCTAGATAATTATGCTTCCACTTATGCGAGGGTGGGCAGGATCCCGTATGATGCCCTCTCAACTTTTTTTCTGGATGTGGCAAACTGACTGAGCTCACCAACATCTGCGCAACAGTCGCAACATGCTTGGGGTTGCTCCCCAGGAAGGAGTCCTTGGAGTCAGGTAGATGAGCAACTTGCATTCTTCCCTTCATTGAAACAATGGCCGGAGTGTAGAGTTGGAAGCGGCTGAAATGCCCCCCTTCCTCCCCCCCCCATGCACTCAGCGCCAAGAAAGGGGAACCCCGGATGCTTACGTGTCAGTCAGTCCGTAGGCCAAGTCCAGCATGTCCAGCTCGTCCTCACTGATCTCACCCAGTTGCTGAAACGCTGCTTTCTCAAAGATTAGATGGCAAGTGGAGCAGGCCAGGGTGCCCTCACACGCCCCTGCAGGAGAAAGAGGCCACCGTCGTTGGCAGAAGCCACGCAAGGCTCCTTCTGTGGGTTTACAGCGTTGCCTGCATGCTATAAACTCAGGAGAGCAACCAAAAATTAAAAGCATCAGCTTCCCACCCTCAATTTTAGAAAGCACCAATGAAAGCAAATGGTATTTGTGAGAAAACATAGGCTGCGCCACAGAATTGGTTGGACAGAGCTACGTTACATATTATAGGTGTGAAAATTAGAATAAATTCAGAAATAAATGGCCTCGGTTATTCTGCCATCTGGGGATCCAAATGTGGAGGAAAGTGCTGCTTTGTATTTTATTCTTCATCTAAAAGGAGTGGATGGATGAAGCAAACTTAAGTAAATACTTGAGTGTAAGAGATGATCATTTGGATGTGGGCATCCTTTAGTGGTAGAGGCACACTTGGAATGTGAAAAGTGTGTGGTGGGTGCACTCACAAAATAGCAGCCACATCTAGTCACAAAATCACCTCAGGAGGCTGATGAGAAGCATCCTTTGACCGGAAGAAGATTGAGCTAGCAACAGTGGCGAATATCTGTAGCTCGGGTATAGGATGAAGGTGAGGGTTCATTCTCCAAGCTTGTGGGTTGGTTTCCAAAGGTTTCGTTACCAGGCTGGGTAACATCTTCAGTGGAAGAATGAGCTGCTCAACATATTTCAACCCTCAGAATTGAAGATTTGGGACCCCTAAAGGCTTTCCTATATGTAAACAGAGGCTTGGACTTTGTGGGGCCCAGTTTGCTGCCATCTCCTGGTTAATCTTCAGTATACAAGTTTAATAAATAATAATAATATCTGTGGGTGGGTAGGTAGGTAGGTAGGTAGGTAGGTAGGTAGGTAGGTAGATAGATAGATAGATAGATAGATAGATAGATAGATAGATAGATAGATAGATATAGATAGATGATAGATAAATAGATATTTTTATTTGTCAAACTTGTACAAGGTACAGGTATAGTATAAACATAGATATGAACATAGTAAATAGGTACAAAAAAAAATGGAGACAGTAGGACAGGGACGTTAGGCACGCTGGTGCGCTTATGCACACCCCTTACAGACCTCTTAGGAATGAGGTGAGGTCAACAGTAGACAGTCTAAGGTTAAAGTTATGGGGGTTTGGAGATGTAACAACAGAGTCAGGTAGTGCATTCCAGGCATTGACCACTCTATTACTGAAGTCGTATTTTCTGCAATCGAGTTTGGAGCGGTTTACCTTGAGTTTGTATCTATTGTGTGCTCTTGTATTATTGCGGTTGAAGCTGAAGTAGTCATTAACAGGTAGTACGTTGTAGCGGATAATTTTGTGTGCTACGTTTAGGTCAGACTGTAGGCGGCGTAGTTCTAGAGTAAAACCAAGGGACATAAACTTTCAAAGGCACGAAAGCCAGTTTGGTCTAGTAGCACCAGACTAGAAACTGGGAGACGGTGAGTTCTAGTTCCACCTAGGAATGAAAGCTGGCTGGGTGGCTTTTGGGCAATCACACTCTCTCTCTCAGCAGAACTCACCTCAGAAGGTTTTTGTTGGGAAAATAGGAGAAGGAAGGAGTATTCGGGATATTCACAATCTTGAATTATTAATAAAAATAATAAAGATAGAATACAGATAAATAAATATATCTAGGCTTAGGAAGAAAATGCAGAATGTTCAAACTTTGAATGTTAACTGTATCCAGCACTCTTGGTTCGCCTTGCTGGGCTGTCTCAGAGAAAGGAGGCTAAGTCAGATCTCAGGAGGTGGGTGTTTTGGTGCCTAGACCAGTCTGTAAAACAATTTTGCCAACTCCTAAAAGAACAGATTATTGGTAACCAATAAAGCCTGAAGAGAGAAAGGCAGAATCTCACCACTAACCAAAGCCATCGATGTTAATATTTTGATTTATCACAACCTCCAGCAGACTTTCCCCTTCTCTGGCGCTGACCGAGTATTTCTCTCCATCCCGATTAATAAAATGTAGCCTCACTTTGTCCGCAGAGCTGCATGGAGAGAGAAACACAACACCCGTTCAGAGAGAGCTCAGGTGCTCCCAAGCGCCAAGTGACAATCAAAGAAGCCGCAGGTAAAAATTGCCATTCACATTGGTCAAAAGTCCAAAGCATTCCTACTCTTTTGTGTCGGCTGGTTGGAACCGAGCTAAAGATGGGGAGGTGGTAAGTTAGCCCTGGACCCAGAGCCATCGAGATACCTTTACACTAGGAGTTGCACAGCCACAAGGAGGGTCTCCATCACTGGAAGTTTTCAAGAAAAGGCTGAACAAAATGGTATAGGGTCTCCTGCTTGAGCAGGCGGTTGGACTAGAAGACCTCCAAGGTACCTTCCAACCTATTCTTCTATGTTCTATGTCTCCAGCTTTCCTGACTGCAAAACATGGAACAACATTCCAACTTGGGCCATCAAAAGCAATGGAGCACTTTTCCATGTCCCATCCCCCATTCCTGGAATTTTCAGGCCAAGAACCATTTGTGCCCTCTGAAGGGCAAAAAACAATGATCCAGGACCCCAAAATCCATCTTTTAGTTATATGTTAGACTTGGGCATGTCCACTAGGGAATTGGGCAGGTCATATTTCTAGTGAATTACATTACACAATGTCAGCTATGGTGCATCAAGAAAAGTTCATAATAGTGACACGGCCCACATGAGCTGATTCTGTGTTTGTTTCTGCAAAAGATCCCCGTAGGGGATTCAACGGGGGTCCCTCCAAACTTGGCATTTGGCCTCTGATATTCTCAGCTCTTCATCCATCTCTAAATTTGTAATGGCCTCGTGGATATTTCTGCTTGGAAACTTCAGTATCATCAGATACTGTATGACTCATCTGTAACTCGCAAGATTTGTTTTTCTTGCCATGTACAGGTATACATCCAAACTAGATTGTTTGTTTCTCTGTGTCATATATGTGGGTATATGCATGATTTTGTATTGATTGATTGATTGATATTGATTGATTGATTGCTGCTATCTAGTGGTCATTCAGATCTGCACAGCCCAAATCTGCTTGTCCTGAACTTCCAAAATTCCCTTTCTTACTCCAGAGAGTCCTGGGAGAAGCAGATTATTATTATTATTATTATTTATTAAATTTGTATGCCGCCCAACTCCCAAGGGACTCTGGGCGGCTCACAACAATATAAAAAACTGTTAAAAAATCATAATAAAAACAATTAAAGATCGCAATGGAAATGGGGGGCGCTGCCTTCTACTCTTGATTTATCATTTCTGGCAGGAACAAAAAGTCTTGGTTTAGGAGAGAGCAATGTTGACCTAAGCAGGAGCTGAAACTGCCACACCATCTTTGCTTATGAGAAAGATCTTTGATGACTCAGATGATGATCTTTAGAATGTAGGGTTTCCTACATTCTAAACACATTTACACATAAACACATTCTACACCACATTTAGTCGTGTAGTGTTTCCTGCCTAAGCAGGGGGTTGGACTAGAAGACCTCCAAGGTCCCTTCCACTCTGTTATTCTATTCTAGAATGGAGTCAGCCCTTGGGAACTATAGAGAACACTCAGAGGCCTAGGGATCCAAGAGCTTCTCTGGAGCTCAAGGAAGCATACTCCTTATATGCAAAAAGGGGCAGGCGACAGGGTTGAGCAAAGCCCTGTCAATTAGGCTACCGCTTGGGGGTCAGCATCCTGAGTGGAGCGGGCTACAAGCTGCAACCAAATCTATGCTGGGAAGCCTCCATCAGGCCTGCTGGGTCAGTTCTCTTCCATTATCTTTTTGCAGAGGAGTAGACCGGAGCCAAGTGGCCGCAAAACAATACAGCAACTTTCTTCCAGATTTAATACCCAGGATGGGGGGGGGGGGTAAAGCAGTCCCTGCAAATTTTATTCCGCTAGTTGTTGCCGACTCTAGGGGGTGCTGCTCATCTCCGTTTCAAGGCCATGGAGCCAGCGCTGTCCGAAGATATTTCGGTAGTCACGTGGCCAGCATGACGTCACGGAGTGCTGTTACGTTCCCACTCGAGTGGTACCTACTATTTATTTACCTGCATTGGCATCAGAGGAGGGTTTCAGCAGGTTCTGACCAGTTCTGGAGAACCGGTAGTGGAAATTCTGAGTAGTTTGGAGAACCGGTAGTGGAAATTCTGAGTAGTTCGGAGAACCGGTAGCAGAAATTTTGAGTAGTTCGGAGAATCGGTAAATACCACCTCTGACTGACCCCACCCCCATCTATTCTCTGCCTCCTGAGTCCCAGCTGATCGGGAGGAAATGGGGATTTTGCAGTAATCTTTCCCTGGAGTGGGGAGGGAATGGAGATTTTGCAGTATCCTTCCCCTGCCACACCCACCAAGCCACGCCCACCAAGCCACACCACACCCACCAAGCCACGTCCACAGAACCGGTAGAAATTTTTTTTGAATCCCACCACTGTTTGGCATGCTTCCTGTTAGGTTGGCAGGAGCTGGAGCGAGGGTGGGGGCTCACCCCCATTGTGTGGCACTTGGGTCTTGAACTTGGGCTGCCGGCTTTCCAGCTGACAAGCCCAGCACTTAATCACTGAGCCACCATGGTGCCCTATTAGCCTAGAACCGTGATGGCGAACCTATGGCACGCGTGCCGGAAGTGGCATGCAGAGCCATCTCTCCGGGCATGCAGAGCCGTCGCCCGTTGCTCTTCTGGGTTCCGGCACACCGGCCAGCTGGTCTTCACGCGTGCGGGAGCACCAGAAACCGAAAGAGCAGCTGCCTGGTGCGCATGCGCACATCGGGAAGATGATCTTCTGATTTCCAAGGCGCGCATGTGCGCCGGCCACCTGGTCTTCCGGTTTCTGGCACGCATGCGTGCACAAAGACCAGCTGGCCAGTGCGCATGCGAACCCCGGAACCCACAAGGGGAGCAAGAGCAAGGGGAGCAGAGCTGCCAGCCAGGACGGGCAGGCCAGGGCTTCCCTCCCTCCCCGCCAGAGCGGGCTTCTTGCGCGGCCCCAGCCCTCCAGCCCGCGGAACTGCCACGCGTCTGCGGTCCAGAACGCCTGGCCAGCTCGGGCCATGGGGCAGCGGGGTAGGGTTTGCTGGCTGGGCAGCTGGCCGCCCCGCCCGCTGCTCCTGCCGCTGCGAGGGGGTGGTGGCGGTTCTTGTGCTGCCGCTCCCAGCCGGGATGCTGGAGCAGGAAAAGCAGGAGGAGCCGCTGTCAGGGAAGCGAGCTGCCCCAGGAGGGCCAGAGGAGAGCGCAGCATGGAGACACCGAGGGGTAAGAGGCACGCCGGCTGGAAAGCAACCGGGAAGGGAAGGGGCTGTGCTGGCTTCTTCTCGGTGGCGGGCGGGGGGGTGCTTCATCCTGGCCAGAATTGGGGCGACGCTGTCCCATCTGCTGGCCCCACAACCCCAGCCCCGGGAATGCCAACGGCCCTTACTTCCGAGGCCGGGAAGGGGCTCCGGCTTTCCAGCGGAGGGAGGCGGCCCAACTTTCTCTCCCTGTCTGGGACTGCGGAACCGGATCATCAGTGGGGATGTCCCGCCACCCTGACGGGGGGCAGGGGGCGGGTAGGGAGGCGTGAGGACCCCTGAAAGGCCAGGCAGAGCCGGCGCATGTGCTCCAGACAGCTGGTTTTCGCGCACGCATGCGTGCCAGAAACTGGAAAAGCAGGATCATCTGCTTTTCCGGTTTCCGACGCGCACACGCTTCGGCACTCAGTGCCGAAAAGGATCACGCACGCTCCCATTTCGGCTCTCAGTGCCAAAAAGGTTAGCCGTCACTGGCCTAGAAGGAAGAAAATTTTAAAAAGTCCTTGCAAGCATTGATCATCCCATGGAATGGTTAGACTGCACCTCCCAGAATGCCAAGCCATCTGGGAGACGGATTTCTGCAAATTGTAGTCCGAAAACAGCTAGTCTGGGGAGCTTGCCGTGGCGTTCAAACTGCACTTTGAGTACAGGCTTCTGACGGTGTTGTTTTAAATCATCATATGCTGACACCCAGTAGTGGATTTCACTTACCTTTGCTACCGGTTCGGGAACGGGAGTGCACAGGCACGCGCGCGCAACACTTTTGCATGTGCGCAATTCTTCTGCGCACGCGCAATGCTTCTGCGCATGCATAGAAGCTTCTGCGCATGCGCAGAGTGTTTTTGATGACGTCCGGGTGGGTGGGCGGAGCCTCCCACCACCGCCATCACCAGTTCACACGAACCGGTGTGAACCCACCACTGCTGACACCACATTCATTTTCCTTCACTGCAGTTCCAGCAGTTATCCCACCATTCAAATTTCCATCCGTGCAATTGAGCGTTTGCCCGGTTGAAGGTCCTGTTTAGCCTGAGCGGCATCAGAGAGACTGATGAGCTGCTGGGCAGGATCTCAGGAAGACAATAAAGCAATGGCAGCATCTGTCCACCACCTGCAAATAATTGTCACGCGGTGTGAACATATTTCTTTTGTTTGTAATGTATCTGAAAAACAAATGTAAGTTTTGATCATGTACTTGTGAATATTATGTTTGCCTATTGCTTTGGGAACTTTTGAAGGAGAAACATATGAATGTAACACTGAAGTATCTTTCCATTTGAATGTGTTTTTTTAAAAAAAAAAAGAATTGCATACAGAGACTAAAATGAGGCTGCTGGCATCTAACAATCTCATAATTCGTTAGTCTGAGAGTTGGTTACTGATTTGGGATCACTCCATTAATTACATCATAAATCAAGCTTTGAAATGAGGGTTTTTTTTAAATCCTTGTCCAAAATTTCAACCACCGTATGATTATACGTTGTGAGTTGTATGGACTATCCATTCACCCATCTGTTGTTTGCAAATATGAGCAAACAAGGGGGAAAAATCTCTTATAATGTTTGCTCTGGTGAAGCTTTTTGTTTTAAGTTGCTAAAAAGCAGATGGGGCATATGGATATAAAATATTTAGCACTATTTAAACAGCTCATCTTGCAACTGATCACAGAAATAAACATTACGTTTAGTGCTTGCTAGGTGCAAATCACATAGCTCAGTGACGGCTAACCTTTTCGGCACCGAGTGCCGAAACGGGAGCGCGCGTGATCCTTTTCGGCACTGAGTGCCGAAGCGTGTGCGCGTCGGAAACCGGAAAAGCAGATGATCCTGCTTTTCCAGTTTCTGGCACGCATGCGTGCGCGAAAACCAGCTGTCCGGAGCACATGCGCTGGCTCTGCCTGGCCTTTCAGGGGTCCTCACGCCTCCCTACCCACCCCCTGCCCCCCGTCAGGGTGGCGGGACATCCCCACTGATGACCCGGTTCCGCAGTCCCAGACAGGGAGAGAAAGTTGGGCCGCCTCCCTCCGCTGGAAAGCCGGAGCCCCTTCCCGGCCTCGGAAGTAAGGGCCGTTGGCATTCCCGGGGCTGGGGTTGTGGGGCCAGCAGATGGGACAGCGTCACCCCAATTCTGGCCAGGATGAAGCACACACACACCCCGCCCGCCACCGAGAAGAAGCCAGCACAGCCCCTTCCCTTCCCGGTTGCTTTCCAGCCGGCGTGCCTCTTACCCCTCGGTGTCTCCATGCTGCGCTCTCCTCTGGCCCTCCTGGGGCAGCTCGCTTCCCTGACAGCGACTCCTCCTGCTTTTCCTGCTCCAGCATCCCGGCTGGGAGCGGCAGCACAAGAACCACCACCACCCCCTCGCAGTGGTAGGAGCAGCGGGTGGGCGGCCAGCTGCCCAGCCCGCAAATCCTACCCTGCTGCCCCATGGCCCGAGCTGGCCAGGCGTTCTGGACCGCAGACGCGTGGCAGTTCCGCGGGCTGGAGGGCTGGGGCCGCGCAAGAAGCCCGCTCTGGCGGGGAGGGAGGGAAGCCCTGGCCTGCCCGTCCTGGCTGGCAGCTCTGCTCCCCTTGCTCTTGCTCCCCTTGTGGGTTCCGGGGTTCGCATGCGCACTGGCCAGCTGGTCTTTGTGCACGCATGCGTGCCAGAAACCGGAAGACCAGGTGGCCGGCGCACATGCGCACCCCGGAAATCAGAAGATCATCTTCCCGATGCGCGCATGTGCACCGGGTGGCTGTTCTTTTGGTTTCTGGCGCTCCCGCACACATGAAGACCAGCTGGCCGGTGCGACGGAACCCAGAAGAGCAATGGGCGACGGCTCCGCGTGCCCGGAGAGATGGCTCTGTGTGCCACTTCTGGCATGCGTGCCATAGGTTCGCCATCACTGACATAGCTGTTCAGTCATACCACAAATGAATTTAAATATTAGTACTGCTTTATAAATCCTTAGTAAGACCACCCCTGGAATACTGCATCCAGTTTTGGTCACATTCAGGGGTGGTTTTCACTTACCTTCCCTACCGGTTCGCAAATGTGAGCCCGCACACGCGCCACCTCCGCACATGCACACAGCCTCCCACGCATGCTCTTTACTCACACGCGCGCAGTTCATGCATGCACCCAGACACAAAAATGTGGCTAAATAGGATGGCATTATGTCTGGGCGGTGGGGGGCCCACCAGCAGTCAGCGCTACCGGTTCTCCCGAACTGGTCCAAACCGGCAGCATACCATCTCTGGTTACATTACAAAAAAAAGATGTTGAAACTTTGGAAAAAGTGCAAAGAAGAGTAACTTGGATGATTAAGGGCCTGGAGACAAAACCATATGAAGAACGGTTGCAGGAACTGGGTATGGCCTGCCTAGAGAAAAGAAGAACTAGGGGCGACATGATAGCAGTATTGCAGTATTTGAGGGGCTGCCACAAAGACGAGGGGGTTATTTTCCAAAGCACCAGAAGGCAAGACAAGACACAATGGATGGAAACTAATCAATGAAAGAAGCAACCTGGAATTAAGGAGAAACTTTCTAACAGTGAGAACAATTAACCAGTGGAACAGCTTGCTTCCAGAAGTTGTAGGGGTTTCATCACTGGAGGTTTTTAAGAAGAAACTGGACAGCCATTTGTCTGAAATGATAGGGTCTCCTGCTTGAACAGGAGGTTGGACTAGAAGACCTCCAAGGTCCCTTCCAGCTCTATCCTGATTGATTGAATTTAGCTCTGATATTGACATGAGGGCAAAATAGCTCAGAGCCAAAGCTCCCACAGGAAACACCTTTGCTGGGATTGTGTTGCAGGGAAGCAAATGGAAAAGACCATCTTCTATCTTTTCTAAACTTTAACCTGCTATCCCACCTACCTGTTCTTTATTGTCAGAGGACTCTGTATAGGTGGGATGCCTAACCAGACACCCAAGGCCAAAAGTGACCCCGCCTAAAGGCTGAAAGGGGAGGGGTCCCCTCCCCAGGGTGTCCCCAATCTGTTGCTGAAAATGGGAGAGAAGGATAACACACACACACACACACACTTTCTAAGCCATGACTACTTAACCATGGTATATTTGAAATAACCCAATGGGGCTGGGTCACACAACATACTAAGCCAAACCCATAATTATTACTTTCTGTAATTATAAATCAGAGCATTATGCAGTTTGTTTGGTTTTTTATTTAATGTGAAATGTGAACAATTGTAGCTTCTATAGTAAATCATGATTAAAACAAACCACGTCTTATTGCAATGACAGTTCAGACTCAACACTACTGCACACCAGCAGTTACAGATGGAGAGGGTGGGAAGATCAAACTTGGGAAGGCAAAGTGTTGCCTTGGGAAAATGGAATGGAAGCTGTGTGTTAAAACTCCTTGACGTCAGCAGCCGTTCTGGGGACGCTTTAGAAGGGTTCCCTTCAAGGTTTGTTTTCAAGATAAATTGCACAGCCTTGGGGTGGCTCCCGCCTTGCCTTCCTCAGTTCCTCAGCAGATGCGGCCTTGGGAAGGACCGTCCTGGGCTGCTGACTCAAAAGTCCTCACAGGCTCTAGAGTTGCTTTGCTTCCATTTCGGTGATAGTGCAAGTCTGCGAAGTTTGTGAACAGTGACAAGCCAACAAAGTTTTAATCCCCCATCAAGGCTTGTGCGCCCTGAGGAAGCCCCAAGAGAGGTTTTCTGGGCCCAGGTAAGCCAAGAGAGACACATTTATCAGTTGCCTGGTGTGCAGGTTTCTGTCCCTGGAATTCTATCCCAACTTCCTTCAGAAAGTCAAGGTGATGTACGTAGCTCCTCCTCCTCCTCCTCCTCCTCCTCCTCCTCCTCCTCCTCCTCCTCCTCCTCCTCCTCTTCCCCAGAACAACCCTCACTCTGAGAGGGAGGAATGGCTCAAAGTCATCCTGGGAAATTCTGGGGCCGAGGCCTCCCTTAAAGCGGGTCCTTTCTGACTCCCCACCCTGGTTCTCCAAAATGTTCTGCCAGCAATGAAGAAAGGACTTTGGACAGGCCATTGTTCTGAGCCTGACAGAGCTGGAAAGCTAAGCCTTGAGCAGAAGAAGGAAAGAAGAAGGAAAAAGATCTGGGGATGCAAGAACGAAGGGCAAAGTTTGTATTTTAGATGGGGGTGAAATGCAGATGTTGAGCCAATCTAGTCAAGGGAATCTCATCATCTACTCAAGGAATTAATCCTTATTTAGATTCAAATAGCAATAGCACTTATATACTGTTCCATCATGCTTTACAGCCCTCTCTAAGCAGTTTATAGGGTCACCATTCCCCCCCCCCCAACAATCTGGGTTTTACTGACCTCGGAAGGATGGAAGTCTGAGTCAACTTTGAAGGCTTGAACTCCTGGCTGTGGGCAGTTAGCCTGCAATACTGCATTCTAACCACTGCGCCACCAGGGCTCCTGGTCAAATGCAATGCTGCCCTTCAAGTGAATGGGGTTTTTTCCCCCTGTTTGGCTCTGTGTAGCAATGCATCATAAGGCAAATAAGAGCCTTATTAACTTGGTCATCCTTATGATGGGACACCACTCAGGCTAGGTTATTTATGACAAGAAGCATCACTGAATAAATCAGTGAGGAAATTGGTCATAATTATTCTTTAAGGCCCACTTGGATGTGGCTTTGGAGAAAGTTCATCTCAATGCTACCCATGAATTCCAGAAACCACTGGTGAAGAGGAGCCATTTGTAAAGGATATTAAATAGAAGAATGTGATGCATCGTAGTTACAATGTGGACAACCATGGTTATTTCGAGTTTGGTGACATATTTTCATTTTTCCTTCCTATTAAGAAAAGTTTAGAAGTCTAGAGCTAATTCTGAGCTAACCAGCTTATTTTATACCCTTGTTTACTGAATAAAGAAGGGTGGAGGGTGGGGGTGGCATCTTCCTGGAGCTTCAAAGCTTTTCCTGCTGCAAAAGTCTCAAACTTCCCATTCCCAGCCCAGAGTCGTGTCCCAGCCAGTCAAGGTCTCACAGTCATCAGACCACAGCATGGCCATGAAGTGATGGCGCCAGGTTTTGATTAAAAACAGCAACAACTGTGGGGCTTTTGTTCGTGGGGAGCTTCTGCACAGGACCTACCGCTGGGCACTATGGAAAACCTGGCCACCCTCGGGAGGTCTCTGCTGTTCTTATTAAGGAGCTCCTGGCAACTTCTAAGAGATCTGGGAGTCTGGCTGGGTATGTCTGCTTTTTATGTTATGCTTTTGCTTGACCTAATAATAAATCTTAAAATCCCTTTATTTACTGGTATGCTTACTGTCTCTGGATCCAAAAGGACCAATTGCCTGGGCACCCGATCACTGCGCTGACATTGGCAAAACACGTTGTGATGGGTCTGAGGCAATGCATGGCTGTCTTAAGGGCTTAAAATGGGCTCTTGAAGGGCTGTTTTTCTGAAGAGCAACCAACAGCTTTGTGCCAGGAGGAGTTCCTGCCAGGCCACCACCTGCCACTGCACCCCATTTACATGGGCAACCTTTTGGCTAGACCTGTGATCCCAGCACTTAACAATTAGGAACTGTGCAAGCGGAAGTTTGTTGAACAGGACAGGCAAGAAAAGTGGGGGGGGGGAACGGACAGCGATTCCTGCTCTCACTATACTTATTTTAGGATTCTGCTACTACCTGATTATTTGTAACATGATGATCTCCAATTCTTACTCTGATAATTTTGTGGTTATTTTGGCCTATTTCTCAGAGGTCTCTTTCGGTTGGCTACCTCAGGCATCCCCCTTTTAAGGCCTTTGCTGTAGTATGTCTTGGTAATATAGAACAATGTGGATTAGACAGCATCACCACCAGATGGATTCACAACTGGCTGACCAATCACACTCAGTGTGTAGTCCTCAATGGAACTACTGCATCTATGTGGAAAGAAGCATGCAATGGGGTACCCCAAAGTTCTGTCTTAGGCCACGACACTTCAACAGAACAGAACAGAACGGAACAGAACAACAGAATAACAAAGTTGTAGGGGAACTTGGAGGTCTTCTAGTAGAACCCCTTGCTCATGCAGAAAGCTTTATAATATTTCAGACACATTATTGTCCAATCTCTTCTTAAAAACTTCCAGTATTGGAGTATTCACAACTTCTGCAGGCAAGTTGTTCCACTGATTAATTGTTCTCACTGTCAGGAAATTTCTCCTTAGTTCTAGGTTGCTTCTCTCCTTAGTTAGTTTCCATCCATTGCTTCTTGTCCTGCCTTCAGGTGCTTTGGAGAATAGGTTGTTCCCCTCTTCTTTGGGGCAATCCCTTAGATACTGGAACACTGCTATCATGTCTCCCCTAGTCCTTCTTTTGACTAGAGTAGACATATCCAATTCCTGTAACTGTTCTTTATAGGCTTTAGCCTCCATTCCCCTAATTATCTTTGTTGCACTCACTCTTTCAGAATCTCAACATCTTTTTTACATTGTGGTGATCAATGCTGGATGGAGTATTCCAAGTGTGGTCTTAGCAAGATCTTATAAAATGATATTAACATTTCATGTGAACTTGATTCTATCCTTCTGTTAATGTAGCCTAAGACTGCATTGACTTTTTTGGTGGCTGCAGCAACGGCTGGCTCATATTTAAGTGATTGTCCACTAGGACTCCACAATCCCTCTCACAATTACTACTATTGAGCAAAGTTTCATCTAAGCTATTGAGCCAGGTACCACCTATATTATACCGGTGCATTTGGTTTTTCTTGCCTAAATGTAGAACCTTACTTTTTCACCATTAAATTTCATTAGATAAGGGGATAGAAGGGGAACTCATCAAATTTGCAGACACAAGCTGGGGGGAATTGCTAACACTTTGGGAGACAGACTCCAGATTCAGAAAGATCTTCACAGACTTGAACATTGGGCCCTATCCAGCAAGATCACTGGTGAGAAAAGTAAGGTCCTACACTTAGGAAAAACCAGGTATGCATAGGTAGTACCTGGCTCAATAGTAGTAATTATATTACTAGTGGATAGTCACTTAAATATGAGCCAGAAATGTGCTGCAGCTGCCAAAAAAGCCAACACAGCCTAGGATGCATAGATATAGGGACAGCATCAAGTTCACGAGAATTGATAGCATTGCTTTATATTATACTAGTGAGCCCACTTTTGGAATATTGCATCCAGTTCTGATCACAATACAAAAAAAGATGTTGAGATTCTAAAAAGAGTGCAAAGAAGAGCAATGAAGATGATAAGGAGTCTGGAGGCTAAATTGTATGATGCACAGTTGAGGGAGCTGGGAATGGAGACAAGATTAGGGGGAACACATTAATGATAGTTGATGAGGGGCTGTCACAAAGAAGAGGCAGCTAATTTATTCTCCAAAGCACCTGAAGGCAGAACAAGAAACAATGGATGGAAACTAATCAAGGAGAGATAGAAAGAAGGAGAAATTTCCTAACAGTGAGAACAATTAACCAGTGGAAAGGCTTGCCTCCAGAAGTTGTGGGTGCTCCATCACTGGAGGCTGGACAGGGGGTGGACTCCAAGGTCCCTTCCACCCCTAGGAATCTATGATTCTATACAGTAAGACAAAACCCCTCACTCTCAGGGGAAGAGAGCTCTGCATTAAACCTCCCCCCAGTTTTGTTTGGGCAGAGAAAATCTCTTGCTGAGTTTTCATGGACATTATCAACCATCTGTGACTTACATGGGGTGAGTTTCCCCCCCCCCCAAAAAAAGTGTTCCTTACGGCACTTTCACAGCTCTCGGTTTTATAGCATCCTTACAGTTTTAAATGGCCGGGGGGGGTCCTGGGGGGCCAAGATAATATAGAGGTAGGAGAGCCTCCTGTAACTCCAGCTAGCAGCAGCTGGGAGGGCAGAAGGTCTTAGCAAGAGTCCCGCGGAGGCTGGAGCTAAGGAGGTGCTGCAGCCTCTGACCCAGCAGGGTTCAAGACACCCATCCCCAGACCTGTGGCTGACCAAGTGCCTCAGCATCTGCCCCCCCACCCCCACCCCATTTTGCGGAGCCTCAGAAAGAAAGAAAAAAAGAAGAAGAAGAAGAAGAAGAAGGGTAATATGATCCTTACCCCTGGTCTGTGTTTTCTGGCTTCGGGCTGTCACTGAAGCATCTCCCCAGCTCCAAGTTGCCCGCTGCCAGCCCAGGACGTCCCCTCCCCACAGCTGCGTGTCCAGAGGCGCCAAGGCGGAGAAGTTTGGCAATGCGCTGAGCCAGCATGTTGTGTTGTGTTGCGTTGTGTGGCTGCTGAGCTTCAAGGTTTGCAGAACAGACACCCGCGGCTGAAGAAATATAAGGCCGGGGCCGAGGGGGCTGAGCTGCCACGAGTGCCCAGTGAGGAAGGTGGGAGGGAGTCCCATCAGCCCAGCCCAGCCCACGGGGTGGGGGGGTGCTGGGAAGGAGGAGGAGGGAAGCCCACCGCAGCCTCCTGGGGCAGAATGGCTTTGGCTTATGGGCAACACCATCTCTCCTCTTCTGTTCAATCTCTCTGGCGGATTACAAGCAGGGCAACAGGCCTATTTCCACCAAGAAATGACAGATAGAAAAAGGGAATGCGCTTTGCTTAACAGAAGGATTTATGATCCTTCCTTCCTTCCTTCCTTCCTTCCTTCCTTCCTTCCTTCCTTCCTTCCTTCCTTCCTTCCTTCCTTCCTTAGCTGGTCAGAGAAGTGCCAATGAGAATATGCAGAACACATGCAGAAGGCATTCGATTACCAAGGACAATCCATACTAAAAATACGGAAGAAAGAATTTGCCTATGGTTGCTGAGAAAATGAAGAAAATATTACAGTATGGAAGGAAATATTGGAGGGCTGTTGTTAGGGGCACTAGAAAGCCAAGCAGCCATTTAAACTTGCCAAATATGGTGCTCTGGCTGACATTTTAGGACTTGCCAGGAGTTACGGGCACACAGTTGTTCCTAGGGTTTAGTTGTGTAACTCCGTCCCTAAAGATGCAGGGCTTGAGATGGGAAGCAAGGAAGGCTTCCTCCTCCTGGGGGAATCTTAGGCCAAAGAGCTTCTGTGTTCCCAAGCAGCAAATGCAGGAGGGGCACCAAACATGGGCTGGGCTGCTTGGGCCCCCTGGGTGGCCTTGCCTGGGGCAGAAATCTGCACAAGGGGGGTGGGATTTGAGCAGGGAGGTGCAGTGCCTCCCCAGCTGTGTTTGTGCAGCAGTTCCGTATTCCTCTTTGTTTCCTGTAGTCCTTTCAAAGCATTTCTTGGAATGGTTGCTGTGGCACAAGGAGAAGTCCACTTTCATAAGTTCTCAGGAACTCCTTGAACTCAGACGGAAAAGCTGTTCTTCCTCAAGGCCACATCAATACCGTTTCTCCTGTCCTTGAGTTGCCAGAAAAATATGTGAGTGTAAATATGTGACTCCCACAGCTGAGCTTTCCTGGGCCTCAGCAACAAGGCTGAGGGGTGGTTCAGGAATGGGGGGGGGGGGCAAAAAAATCAAGATGGGAGCAGCAACCATGTGATGAAAGCTCCACCCTTCTTCTTTTTTTTGCATGCCTCACAAGTGGTGCTGCCCTTGGAGACTTTGTCAGGCCAGCCTCCTTCATTTCGTGGTTCCCTCCTATGCAGTGCACACACACACGCACACAGACACACAGACACACACCCCTGATGCCCAGAGGGTCAACCATCATCTTGCTCCGTCTAGTGGGGTGGGCAGGATTGGTCTAAAGCAGGGCTGTCAAACTTGCAGCCCGCAGCCCGGATGCGTCACGCGCTGGCCACACCCGGTTTAGCGAAGAGGAAAAAAGTTGCGATACGTCACGTGACGACGCCCTGACGACGCGAGTTTGACACCCCTGGTCTAAAGCAATCAACCCAGCAAAAAGGCCAATCCAAGCGGAGCCCAATTACACATCATACAGACCACCCCGTGTTCATCCCAGGCCCCTCCAGGGCGGCCCCTTTTAGACCCCAGGGCTGTCGGCTGCACATTGCTTGCCAGAGGTCAGTGGTCCAGTCTTAGACCACCCGACTGAACCTTTTGTGTCAGTGGCTGCAGGAAGAAGCAGGAGAGAACTTTGCCATTTTGCATTTCAGCGCTAGGTAGAAAACAGATTCTTCATCATCTTCACCTTTCTCCTCCTCCCATCAATAAATCAGTGAAAATGAAATGTATTCCTTTATTACTTAGCGATGATTTATTTTCTATTTATTTCTTTATTACCTCTTGGGAGAATGAAAGTCCTGTGTTAATTTTTTTTTAAAAAGCCCTCTGGTTGACAAGTCTACTCCACGCAAGTCAGCTTTTGGCATGTCTTAGAGCCCAGGACCAAACATGGGGTGGGAGGTGGAGTGGCCACAGCAACTGAAATGGCCAGTGGAAGCTGAGGAGATCCATCCTCTGACCAGGTCAGCCAACATATCATTGGTGAGATTTCACAATTGCACATGAGGCCAAGATGGAAAATAATCGAACAGTTGCACAAGTGAAGACAACTGAAAACAGAATAACAGAATTGGAAGGGACCTTGGAGGCCTTCTAGTTCAACCCCCTGCACAAGCAGGAGACTTTATACCAAAGGGCTGTTCAATCTCTTCTTAAAAACCTCCAGCAATGGAGCACCCATAACTTCTGAAGGCAAGCTGTTCCATTGATTAATTGTTCCCACTGACAGGAAATTTCTCCCTACTTATAGGTTGCATTTCTCTTTAATGAACTTCCACCCATTACTTCTTGTCCTGCCCTCGGGTGTTTTGAAGAATAGGTCGACTCACTCTTCTCCAAGATAGCCACCTACTGTACACTTCTGCATTTGGTTTTTCTTGCCTAAGTGTAAAACCTTACTTTTCTCACCACTGAATTGCATTTTGTTGGATTGGACCTGGTGTTCAAGTCTGTCAAGGTCTTTCAGAATGTTGAGCTTATCATTGAAAGTGTTAGCTATTCCCCCCAGCTTGGTGTCATCTGCAAATTCAATGAGTTCCCCTTCTATCCCCTTTTTACATGATGATGTAAAACTATTCAACACCACCGACAATGCTGTTGCCCTACAAAACAACCTTGACTATGTGTCAGAATGGTCAAACATTTGGCAACTCCAAATCTCAACCAACAAATGTTCTGTCTTACACATTGGCAAAAAAAAATCAGAACACCAAATACAAGCTGGATGGATATGACCTTGTACACGATCCTCACTCTGTCAAAGAACTTGGAGTTCTCATCTCAAATGACCTAAGCGCCAGAGCTCACTGTAACAGCATTGCCAAAAAGACATTAAGAGTTGTCAACCTAATCTTGTGAAGTTTCTTTTCTGGTAATATTGTACTGCAAACTAAGGCATACAAAACCTTTGCTAGACCAATTCTCGAATACAGCTCGTCTGCCTGGAATCTGCACTGTATATCGGACATTAACACAATTGAGCGAGTCCAGAGGTATTTCACGAGAAGAGTACTCCGCTCCTCTGCTCGCAATAAAATACCTTACGCCACCAGGCTTGAAATCTTAGGCTTGGACAACCTACAACTACGCCACTTCTGGTCCGACCTAAAT
Organism: Thermophis baileyi; assembly: GCA_003457575.1. NCBI lineage: Eukaryota > Metazoa > Chordata > Lepidosauria > Squamata > Dipsadidae > Thermophis > Thermophis baileyi. The sequence continues at coordinate 161,483 of QLTV01000982.1, forward strand.
GTAGTACATAAAATTATCTGCTAAAGT
>QLTV01000982.1:171737-182783 GCA_003457575.1 Thermophis baileyi
ACAGGTGTGAGAGAGATTTTATTTTCCTCAACATTAAGAAAACTAAGATCATGGCATCCGGCCCTCTCAATTCCAGGCAAATAGATGGGGAAGAAATGAAGGCAGAGACAGATTTTATCTTCCTGGGCTCCAAGATCACCGCAGATGGGGAGTGCAGCCAAGAAATTAAAAGACGCTTGCTCCTGGGGAGGAAAGCTATGACAAATCTAGACAGCATACTAAAAAGCAGAGACATCACCCTGCCAACAAAAGTGCGTATAGTCAAGGCTATGGTTTTCCCAGTTGCAATGTATGGCTGTGAAAGTTGGACCATAAGGAAGATATCACCCTGCCAACAAAAGTGCCTCATAGTCAAGGCTATGGTTTTCCCAGTTGCAATGCATGGCTGTGAAAGTTGGACCATAAGAAAGGATGAGCGCCAAAGAATTGAGGCCTTTGAACTCTGGTGCTGGAGAAGCCTCCTGCGAGTCCCTTGGACTGCAAGGCGATCCAACCGGTCAGTCCTAGAGGAGATCAACCCTGACTGCTCTTTAGAAGGCCAGATCCTGAAAATGAAACTCAAATACTTTGGCCATCAAATGAGGAGGAAGGACTCACTGGAGAAGAGCCTAATGCTGGGAAAGATTGAGGGCAAAAGAAGAAGGGGACAACAGAGAACGAGGTGGCTGGATGGAGTCACTGAAGCAGTAGGCGTCAGCTTAAATGGACTCCGGGGGATGGTAGAGGACAGGAAGGCCTGAATGTTATCCATCGCAACGAACAACAAAAAGGTTAGAGCGCCCTCTAGTGGCACCATTTTCAAGAGTTTCCCCGTTCCCAGAAAAATGGGTGTGCTGGACCTACGACCCTCTTTTCTCAACATTAAATGTACCCATTTTCCTTTCCTTACACAATTTTTGCTGGCCTTTTTTCTACTTTCTAAACTAATCTGTTTCTCTTCTCTGAATTTTAAACATAATTTTATTTAGTGCAGCTGGATTTTGTCTTGTTATTTGGAAAATCTTGGATGAGCCCTAAAATTGCATCCGACTATTTTGCAGCCCCCCCCCGTCCCGTTGTTGCTTCATTTCTGTCCACAGGCAACGACTACAAGATTCCTCCCCACCCCCCGCCAAGTGCAATTACTAAATCTAGTATGTCACATCCTACAACAATGCATTTGATTTCTATTTCATTTTGCATCTATTTATTTTCAAAGCCATTGTTACTTGTAGCTTTGTTCTCTAGGCTATCAAGACCATTCTAAATGTTTCTTTGCTTGTCTCCTGGCTATTCCTCATTCACTTCGTTTGCAAATTGGTTGTGCATCCCCTCCACCTCTTCGTCTGAACCATTACAAATACTGAAGAATAAAGGGCTCAAAGCTGATCCTGGTGGGGCATCCACTTGAGACCCAAGTCCAGTTTGATGACGAACCTCTGATGGACCCCCTTGAAAGAGGCCGAGGGGCTCCCTAAGGCCAGTGCTGGGAGGGCAAGCAAGCACAGCCCCACCTGAGGCCCTTCTCCTTTGGCCTCCAGGACTTGGCTGAAAGTCTCTGCAGGTTACTGCCCATTTTGGAAGGAGAGAAAACAGAGGTGTGAGCTCAGAAGCGGAAAAGAAATAAAATTGCTTCCAACCGGGGAAGAAAGTCCTCATGCAGGATAGAGGCCCACCCACCATGCCCCTGGCACCTCTCCAAAGTTTGTGTGGCCCCCATCAATTACAACTTGCCTGCTTCTAATCAGTGAATAACTATAGAGCCCGTTTGGTCTTAAGGTGCTGGCCTAGAAACCAGGAGCTGTGAATTCGGGTCCCACCTTAGGCATGGAAGTCAGTTAAGTGACTTTGGGCCAATCACACTCAGCCCAACCCAGCTCACAGGGTGGTTGTTGCGAGGAAAGTAGGAGAAGGAACAAATATTAGATGTGTTCACTATCTAAGATGGGATAAAAATAGAATAACTAGTCATGTAATGCACAATTCACTCTTCTGTTGTTTACTATCTAAGATGCCACCCTGGCCAAGCTCAGGGGAAGGTATGGCTACTCCCAAATCCATGGGAGCTCCAGGCCCCCACTTGAGGCTGGACGTTGGGGTCACTCTCACCAGTCCCACCCAAATGGTAGGCATTCACTGCACAGCTGCACCCCCACCCCCACCCCCGGGTGCCTGGGGAACAGGAGGGGCTGGGGCCATTTGCTTGCCCTCTGCTGATCTGCAAGGGAGCCGGTGGGAGCAGCTGGAGAACCAGAGGCCTTCCGTGTCCTGCCGCGTAACAGGGAGCATTGGGGAGGGGGGGTCACGTGGCAAAGTGGGATAGTGTGGGGGCAAAATTCTCTGAAGATGCTTCTATCTGGTGTTTGGGCAACCCAAGGCTGTCCCCTCCAGCAGAGATGCTGCTCCCCAGCTTCCTGGACCAGACACAGCAAAAGCTGCCAGAGAAGGTGCATGCCAGAGCCCATTCCAAACCCACCCCCCATTGCCCCCAGCGGCTGCGTTCCGTCCTCCGGCAGGGGCCAGATGGGACATCCCGGCTAAGAAAAGACGAGGCTGGAGGAAGCCGCAGCAGCTGCCTTGTCTAAACTTTATTGGCACTGATACAAAGAGGGGGGGGGTCAAGTCAAACACCTCAGACAGTAGCAAGTGCTGGGGGGTTTCCGCTTCCCCCCACAGGCTGCCTTGCAGACCCTCCCCTGAGAAGGCTGGTGCTTCAACATTACATGTAAAAATGATGGTCAAAAAAAGAAGACATAATTTACAGCAAAAATTCTGTAACACAAATATAAAGCCAGACCAAAAAAAAGATGATTAATTGGGCAAACTCCCTCCCCCAGAGGGATAGCACATACCCAGGTGTAGCAGTAAACAGACGGGGGAGCGGAGAGGGAGAAAAAAGCCTCCATGTTTTCTAACCCAATAATTAAAAAAAAATCTAAAACTCTCATTGTAATACTGAATGCATCTTACATTAATTTTGCAAAATATCATCTCTTTACAACACAGTATACATTTTCTATGAAGGGAGAACAGAGTTACTTCCCCCTCAACACTTCTGAGATTAATATTTTCTAATCATGCATAGCTAGAAAAGAGCATGAAATCAATACCATTGTCACTGGAGTACATAATACTGGTTAAAATCAGGGAAGAGCTGAACCAACTACTGAGGAGAAAGGGACGAACTCACGGCCCCCGGCGGGCGGGCGGGCGGCTGCCTGTCCTGGAAGCGACTGGACGGCAGCCCTGGGGTGCCCGGCAGCCCCACAGCGCCTGGGGCAACGCAGAAACCATCTGGGAGGCATTTTTGCAGGGGCAAAGAAAGGAAATTCAAGCAGGCCCCTGGCAAGCTTAGGCTGAGTTTACAGGAGGGCCCAGAAACAAAGTCAGCACCACAAATTTTAATGCTGACTCAGAGAAACGGAAATCACCTCAGTGAGTAATTTTTAGGAAACGGTTCAAAGCCTTGGCATTGTGTATTTCAGGGGGAGGAGGAGGTGGTTGTCCACACCCTCTCATCTATCCCTTCCCAAAGGCACGTGGAATCGGAAGAAGGAAGGGGAGGAAGAGGAAGAGAGGAGGAGGGGGCATTCTGCAGGGTCTTTCTTTGGAAACGTTGGGCTGCTTACACCGAGACCCCTCTGGCTGCAAGGCGCAGGTCTTCCGGCACCGCCTCAAGGCCCAGGGCTTCGGGTGGGGCTTTGGGACAATTGTGCGGCAGCTCCTTCTCACCACCCTTAGTGGACTTGACTTTGGCCAACCTTACACCCAGTACAATTTGCTTTTAGAGCTGTGGTGCTGTTTCAGAATAATACTTTTTGGATAAATGCAAGCTGGGATTGGTGCGTGTGTGCGTGTGTGTGTGTGCAGGAGGAAGGCAGAAAAAGGCCAAAAGTGTAGGAAAAGACTTGAAGGGGGCTAAGCAAAGGGGGCTTTCGGGGAGGGGGGGGGGAGCTTTCCTGCAGAGGAAGCCATTTACAATGAAGTTTGGGAGAGGAGGCAGAAGACCCCAGACTCATCTCCGACCCTTCCGCATCCATGGGAAGAGTCCCAGGACAGGCACCCTGGGACAATTCAAAAAGGGGGCTCCTTTCAAAGAGCCAAGCGGCTCAACCACCGAGAGACCCTTCAATAGTCCTGTGAGGCCAACCACCCGTCTTTGTCTAAAGCCGCAGACCTGCAGGCCCCCCGAGGGACGGGGTCTGGAAACGGGGGCCAGCTGCCCTTCCAACAGAAAAGAAAGCAGCAGAAGCGGCACCTTTTCAAAACCAAACCTCACCTTCCTAACAGTAGAACGGCTGGCAACATGGAGATTAACACACAAAATACATCTTTGTGTAAAGTATTTTTGGTTTTGCATTACTGGAACTAAGACGACTTTCGTAAAACGTTACACAACTAGAGGAGGGAAAGGGAGTGTCATTAAGGCACCATCAGGCATGTCCGTGGGCCCAGGCACATGGGAGGCACGCCCTAAAAGGCTGAGCGGTGTGGTTTTGCAGCTGCGCCGCTTGAGATTTCCAGATGACCCAAAACCTCTCTGAAATGTTTTGACGAGGTTGGCAAAATGAATGACGACCGCTCCATGGCCAAACTTTTTCCTTTTGGGAAGACAACGGTTCTGTAGCAAATCTACTCAGAAGAAGGGAAGGAGCATCCAATTTTGTTCAACATTCTCAGTAAGGAGCACTTGGAGAACGTAAGGAGACCCGAGGGACTGGCTTGGTCTGCTCAGCAGTTTGCTCTTTGGCGCCAAGAGGGGAGAAGGCACGTTGGCCATCGCCCTTGGGTGCTTCCTTCCCTTCTCCACAATGTCCTCTTCCCAAGCAGAGCATCTACCTGGAGAAGCAAAAGCCCCGGCAGGGACTTCGGCAGGGACCGGAGTTACGACAGAGCAAGGCCGTGCCCCTCCAGAGCCCAGCAAGGGAGCTTAGGAGGGGGAAGCGGTCCGTGGTTAGGCAGCAGCTCCACCGGCAGCTCAGCGGTGCCGGCAACAGCAGCACTAATATTTTTCTTATAAGCAATAAAAAGCATTGGGATACGTAAGCTCATCAGCCCTGCTAAACAGAGGCAGGCCGCTGGAAAACTGCAATAATAATAAGGCACAACTGACTTTTGCTTTTTCTTCCTGTTTGGTCCTATTTTGAACACCAGCCCAGGAGGCCAATCTATTCACTCTCCTGTAGTGGATGGTTCCAGCATCGCAAATTTGCATGGGGGGAGGGGGAGGGCGGAGGGGGGGAAGGTACAGCAGAGGCTGGAATGACTACATGGACTCAAATTCATCAATGCGTTGCTTGGTGTTGCCCTGACGGATCTGGCGGAGTGTCTTGTACTTGTCACGGCCCTGCCGCATGTTCTCTGCGTGGATCATGTCGTTGGCCGTCTTCTTGGTGTCATCCCGCGCATTGGCCAACTCGGAGGTGAGAGCCTGCAGGGCAGTAAGGGAGAAGGGAGAGACATCAGCCACCCAAGGCATCCAGAGGAAGCCCATCCGAGATCTTTCCTCCTGGCTGGGACTGGTTCTTTCTACCTTTTGGCACAAGGCTTTGTCTCATTGACACTTTCCCTGCAGGGCGTGATCAAGAGTTGGGTCTTGCCCTCAGAAACCTGGGTGGCTGCAAGGGGACGGGTATCCTGGATGTCACACGGGACATGGCATCCTCCACCCCCATTTGCTAGAACAGAGCAGTGGGAAGAATTAATTCACACTTGGTACCTCAAGTAGGCAGCGGACTCCCTGTTTGGGGGCCTTCGGTTTCCATCGCCCCAGACAGAAATGGGCATGTTGGTGTGGATACTGAGCGCCATCCAGGGATCCCAGGCTGAAGGTGCCTGGAGGTCAGAGCAGAGATCCCACAAGGCTGCCTGCCACCCAAGCAGCTGCCCGGACCTCTTCATCCTCCCCACAAGATCAAGGATAACGAGAAGATTCCCTGTGAGTGAGAACCTCGACCCAGGGCTACAGGCAGTGGATGCTCTCAGTGGGCTGGGCAGAAGGAGCCGGGGGCAGCCTTACTGCCTAGACTGGGCAGGGCAATTCACCTCCGGCTGCTTCTTTGCCCTCAAGGGCTACACCCACACCGAGGCCATGTTGGTGAAATTCAGCTGCCCATAGAATGGCAATAGGCACAGCACTTAAGGCTTATATACCGCTCCACAGTGCTTTACAGCCCTCTCTGAAAAGTTTACAGAGTCGGCATATGGCCTCCAACAATCTGGGTCCTCATTTTACTGACCTCAGGGATGGGAGGCTGAGTCAACCTCAAGCCGGTCAAGATTGAACTAGAGACTATGAGCAGAGTTTGCCTGCAATACTGCATTCTAACCACTGTGCCACCAAGGCTCAATAAGCTTTCCCCTTCTCTTTTCAGAAAAATACCCTAAAACACTATTTGACTTTTTTTTTTTTACAAAAAGTCTAAAAATTCCAACTAGCCTATTTTGATAATGCCACATGAAATTGCCATGCTTCTTGGTGATCCCAAATCAGAATATATTTTTTTCCTTCTGTTCTTTTTAAAAAAAGACCCAACTGCAAAAATGTTTGCCTGTCCCTGCCCTATATTCATGGGGCAAACAATTGTGTAGCCACCATCTCGGAAGATCCTGGAGCCATCCATCTTTTGTGCCATCCAAGGGCAGCTCCAGTCCTGGCCTTTGGCTTTCTCCTTAGTCTAGTGCTTCTCCACCGTGGCCACTGGAAGGTGTGTTGACTCCAACTCCCAGCATTCCCCAGCCAGCAACGTCAACATATCTTCAAGCTGCCAAGGCGGAGGGAGAAGCGCCGCCCTAGTCCCATCAGCTTCACCGGATCGAGTGAGGCCCACCTCACCTTCAGGTGCTTCTGAACCCGCACGTTCTTCTCTGCCTCGGTGGTGCGCTGCTCCTCGCTGCGGTCCTTGATGGAGGCGTGCGCCCGCAGTTCCGCACTGGCCTCCGCTGCGTTCTCGTCCTGCTCGTCATCGTGCTCATTCTCCGACTGCATGGGCTCAGACACGTGCGGAGTGCAGGTGACGGACTTCAGCTCCTCCTTGGTCCTCTCCAAGTCCTCTTGAACCAACTGGGCCTGAAAGAGAGAGAGCGTGCAGCTGAAAGCACCCCGAGAAACCCGCTTAGGTCAAGGGAGCAGAAACTAGATTTGTGAGGAGATCCAGCCGTTTGACTGGAGCAGCAGGAGAGGAGAAACACCTCCCTCCGTGACATCAGAAATAGGACTCTTGCAAGAACTAAAAGCAAAAGCAGCCCAAGGAGGAGTCTGCATGCAAAGTTTTAAGGGCAACAAAAATGTATCGGCTTCACATCTCCAGATATATTTTGGTCTTGCACAGTAATATTAGAAAGCTCTTTTGATTGGCAAGAAAGCTTCAGAACAAGTTAAGTCACACAAATAGCACTCTGTGCAGAAAAGTCGCTCTGGGCGCCTTTACAAAACAAAGGGAGAGAAGTGGGGCCTCCGTGAAGATCTTTGGAATTCTGTCACCAGCCAAAATATTAAGGAATCCCAACGGCCCATTTTATACCCTTTGCTGAGGTGCCCATGGAAAAGGCTTAGGTGTCTATAACAACTTGGCCTGGGGTCAAATGGTTTTCATTACTTATATTCTCATCCACCAAGAGCCAAATTTATCTGCCTGATTTCCGGTTATTACAAACTGTAAAAAAAATGGCTGCTAAGTGTAGAAACTACTAAGAATTGTTTAATCAAATTAAAATGAAACACAATTTTCCTGGCAATTAGAGAAAAACAGCACTGCCAGGTAAAAAGAGAAACATTGTGTTTGTCATCATCACAGGCTCCTTGCTTCCTCCTCCCCCAGAGCAGGAATCCAAATTCCAGCATCCCAGAGCGACTTGCAGATGCCCAGCGAATGAGCTGCCTCTCCAGCTGGCACCTGTCTGCCGGGAGTTTTTCGTGCATTTTGCCCTCTGGATAATGACTGGATTCCCCCCCCCCCTACAGCTACCTTCCAGTATCCAAAATAGGCAAGCCGCAATGTTTGTACAAATTGTATACAGCCACTTTCATTTTGCTTTGAGAGGCAATTTCTGACTACTACAGCTACTACTCCATGTGGATAAGCGAGCTAAGTTCCCTGGGGCCCACATGGGCCTTAGTGAGACTTCCAGAGCCCTTGTGCTCCTCGGCCCAGAAGGACGAGCGAGTCTCCAGGCGAATGAGTCAAAGCAGCCCGCAGGGAGGAGATAGAGCAGAGCCCGGAGAACAAGAAGTCATGTCCATAGGTATTTATATGCACAAACTGCCAGCATCGGCGTAGGTTAGCTGGACACCCTTTAGAAACAGTCTTGGCTTTCCCACTTCTCTGGAACAAAAACGGGCATTCTTTGAAAGTTATTCCAATTCCCCAGCCCTCTCCCTTCACCAATCCCAGCGGACATCTGGGTGGGCAGAGCGGAGGATTGCAACGAGCACTCACTTTCTGCTGCCACAGCATCGCCTCGCTCTCCTTCTTCTGTTGTGCTAATTCCAGCTGCGAGATCCGGGTGGTGAGCTCCAACATCTCAGTGGTCTGCAAGGAGAACAGAGCAGCCCAGTCAAACCTCTGTAAGCTTAGAAAGCCTGGCAGCCTCAGGGCCAAGGCCACCTTCTCCAGCCTCCGAGGACACCAGCTGCGTCTGGAAGGGCCCTTTTGGGTGGCTTCTCCACCATCAGGAGTTCCAGGCCACAATTCAGGGACTAGTCAGAGCCCCCCATATTTTCCACCAATCTGCCCACTCCCATTTTAATATCGTCCGGATTAGCTGCTAAATCACAGGTGCTGGGGAAAAAGACGATTTCCTGCATCTCCCTTCATTTCTTTTCCCTGCTCCTACTTCCGAGGCTCCTTCTGTGTTTGCTCAGCTGCAAAGGTCTAACCTCCGAACAGACCTGCCTTATAAGTCTACGAGAGGGCCAAAGTGGAGAGGAAGGGTGGGAGTGGGAGAGACAGGGTGTGTGTGTGTCTTAGCATGGCATTGTCCAAATACGTGGGGGTGGGAACTGGTAGCATTTGGGAAGTTCCCTTCCCCATGTTTCTGGAGACAGCATCACCACCAGATGAATTTGTAACTGATTGACCAACCACAATTAACACGTAGTCCTCCATGGAGCTGCATCGACATGGAGGGAAGTATGTAGTGGGGTACCCCAAGGTTCCATCTTAGGTCCAGGACTCTTCAATGTCTTCATAAACGATTTAGATGAGGGGATAGAAGGGAACTCATCAAATTTGCAGATGACACCAAGCTAGGTGGAATAGCCAACACTTTAGAACAGGGGTGTCAAACTCGATTTCATTGAGGGCTGCATCAGGGTTGTGTTTGACCTCGGGGGGCCATGGTGGGCGTATCCAGGGTGGGCGTGGCCAGCATATCACTTGTGTCGGGGGCACCTGTGGTGGCCCAAGCGCTCTGCCAGCGAAAACAGGCTCCTGGGCTCAGTTTTCGGCTGCAACCCTCTGCCAGCAAAAACGGAGCTTGGGAGGGACGCGCGCGGGCCTTGTGAGCTGTTTCCGCTGGCAGAGGCACCATGGGCCAGTCCTTTGCTATTTCCAGGGGGGCCCCATGGGCCAGATCTAAGCACCCCGCGGGCTGGATCCGGGCCCCGGGCCTTGAGTTTGACACCCCTGCTTTAGAAGATAGGCCGAAGATCCAAAAGGATCTTGACAGACTTGAACACTGGGCCCTAACAAGATGAAATTCAATGGTGAGAAAAGTAAGGTTTTACACTTAGACAAGCAAAAACAAATGCATAAATAGAGAATAGGTGACACCTGGCTCAACAGCAATAACTGTGAGAGGGATCTGGGAGTTCTGGTGGACAATCATGTATGAGCCAAAAGTGTGCTACAGCTGCCAAAAAGGCCCAGGCAGTCCTGAGCTGCACCAACAGAAGGATAGCATCAAGAACACATGTCATAGTATTGCTTTAGAGCACACTGATGAGACCACGCTTGGAATACGGAATCCAGTTTTGTTCTTCACGATTTAAAAAAGAAATTGAGACTCTAGAAAGAGTCCAGAGAAGAGCAACACAGATGATTAGGGGATTGGAGGATAAAATATGTGATGAATGCTTGCGGGAATTGGGAATGTTTAACAAAGAGAAGGATTAAGACATGAGAGCAGTCTTCCAGTATTTAAGAATCTGTCACAGAGAAGAGAGGTCCACCTATTCTCCAAAGCATCTGAGGGCAGGATAAGAAGTAAGAGTGGAAGATCATTAAGAGAGATCAAACCTAGAATTAAGGAGAAATTTCCTGTCAAAGGGAACAATTACCGTATTTTTTGGACTATAAGACGCAACGGACCATAAGACGCACCTAGGTTTAGAGAAGGAAAACAAGGAAAAAAAATAGTTTTTGGGCTCCGCGCGTCCCGTTTTTACCGTCCCCAGCGTCCAGAAGCACTCTGTAGGCCAAAAATGGCCCTGTTTTTGGCCTCCGGAGGCCTCCACGGGTCCCGTTTTTGCCCTCTCCAGCGTCCAGAAACACTCTGCAGACCCTCCGCGTGTCCTGTTTTCAGCCTCCCCAATGCTGGGGAGGGCAAAAATGTTTTTGGCCTGCAGAGTGCTTCTGGATGCCGGAGAGGGCAAAAGCGGGGCGTGCGGAGGGTTTGGGAGCCAAAACCGTGCCCGTTTTTAGCCTGCAGAGTGCTTCTGGATGCTGGGGAGGCAGGGGTGAAATTCAGCAGGTTCTAACAGGTTCTGGAGAACCGGTAGCGGAAATTTTGAGTAGTTCAGAGAACCGGCAAATACCACCTCTGGCTGGCCCCAGAGTGGGGTGGGAATGGAGATTTCGCAGTATCCTTCCCCTGGAGTGGGGAGGGAATGGAGATTTCGCAGTATCCTTCCCCTGGAGTGGGGAGGAAATGGGGATTTTGCAGTATCCTTCCCCTGGAGTGGGGAGGGAATGGAGATTTTACAGTATCCTTCCCCTGGAGTGGGGAGGGAATGGGGATTTTGCAGTATCCTTCCCCTGGAGTGGGGAGGGAATGGGGATTTTGCAGTCTCCTTCCCCTGCCATGCCCACCAAGTCACGCCCACAGCAGTATCCTTCCCCTGGAGTG
>QLTV01000982.1:182809-206159 GCA_003457575.1 Thermophis baileyi
GAGTGGGGAGGGAATGGGGATTTTGCAGTATCCTTCCCCTGGAGTGGGGAGGGAATGGGGATTTTGCAGTCTCCTTCCCCTGCCATGCCCACCAAGTCACGCCCACAGAACCAGTAGGGAAAAATTTTGAATTTCACCTCTGCGGGGAGGGCAAAAACAGGACCCGCGGAGGGTTTGGGAGGCCAAAAACAGGCCCGTATTCGCTCTATAAGACGCACAGACATTTCCAACCACTTTGGGAGGGGGGGGAAGTGCGGCTTATAGTCTGAAAAATATGGTAATCAGTAGAACGGCTTGCCTCCAGAAGTTGTGGGTGCTCCATCACTGGAGGTTTTCAAGAAGAGATAAGGCAACCATGTATTTAGAATCATATAGGACAGTGATGGCTAAACTTTTTGTCGTCGTGTGCCAAAAGCGTGCATGCGTGCCTGCACCCATAATGCAATGTGCGTGCGACACACCGCCGCGCACCCTGCCCCCCCGTGCATGCGCGCACGACCCCCCTCGCACCCCATTTTGGTCCTAGCAGGCCTCCCTGCAGCCTCCTGGGACCAAAAACGGGCCACAGGGGGGTGCCACACCCCCGCACTCCCCTGCGCATGCGTGAGCAACCTCCCACGCATGCGTGTGCGTCTCCTGCATGCGCCCCGCCCCCTGCACATGCATGGAAGAGACCCGAAAATCAGCTGGCCGGCGGGAGGCACGCGCGCATGCGCAGTGGAGCTGAGCTGAGCTGACGGCTCGAGTGCCCACAGAGAGGGCTCTGCATGCCACCTGTGGCACGCATGCCATAGGTTCTCCATCACGGATATAGGGTCTCCTGCCTGAGCAGGGGGTTGGTCTAGAACAGTGGTTCTCAACCTTTCTAATGCCGCGACCCCCCCACCGCTGCCGCCGCAACCCCCTTCCCGCATGGGATGAGGTGACAAAGGGGGCGTGGCACCAGGGGCGAAATGCTCCAGGTTCGGGCTTGCCTGCGGGTCGCCGGACAGCTGATAGCGTGGAAGCGGGAGACTTCGTCCGGACACCGCCATTTGGGTGCTTTTACCCTCGGGTGAAATGCTCCCGGTTTGGCCGTGCCTGCAGGGCGCCGGACAGCCGGTAGCGACAGAATCGGGAGACTTCGCCCGGACGCCGCCATTTGGGTTCTTTTACCCTCTGCGCATGCGCAAAGCATTCTGTGCATGCGCAGAGGGTAGAAGAACCCAAATGGCGGCGTCCGGGCTACCAGCTGTCCGGCGACCCGCAGGCACGGCCGAACCGGGACCTTTTCACCCCTGCAGTGACAGTGGCACCAAGATGGCGGGCTAACGCGCGCGGCGACCCCTGTAAAATGGTCATTCGACCCCCAAAGGGGTCGCGACCCACAGGTTGAGAACCGCTGGTCTAGAAGACCTCCAAGGTCCCTTCCAACTCTGTTATTCTGTTATTGTTATTCTGTTAATCAGCTGCAGCCTTTGGTAGGAGGAGATGGAGTCCAACTCAGGAGGCCTGAGCTGATCCAGTAGAAAAAGGGGCCTCCTGCACTTTCTGTGACTCACAGCAGGGAGCTGCTTTTTTTGTGTGTGGGGGGGGTGTCTTTGCATGCCCCACACCAGGAAGTGCATCTCCTGTTGGGCTGCGCATCTTTGGAAGGCTACCCTTTGAAAGTTGGTTGGGCTCCTGGATGAAACAGCATTTAAAATTAAATTCAGTGAAATAAATTAATGGCAGTATCATGAATACATGTTAAAATGGACAGGAGGGATCATATTTCCCTTTGCCTGATGCTGAGAGTTCTACTACAAGGGCAACTTTTTGAGAGGTGCTTTTTGGGGATGCTTTCCAGACTTGCACCACCTCATATTGCACACCTCTGCTCTAGTCCCCCGGGCCGTCCTCCTCCCTGTCCTGCGCAGCACAGCAGCACCTCCCCTTCAGCCACCTTGGCTGCAGAGCTGACCTTCCCATTGTCCACCCCCAAACGCAGGCCCCTCTACCAGCGAGGCTTCTCGGAGGCAGTGCCAGATGCCTGGGGCCGAGCTTTCCCCAGGCAACCTACCAGCTGTTCCTGGGTCGTCTTCTGATCATTGGAGGCTTTCAACAAGGCTTCCTTGGCTTCCTCAGCTTCCTGCCGCTCCCTGGCCAGCTTCTCTGCCTCCTCCTGAGCTCGCTTCCTCTCCTGCTCCAGCTCCAGCGCCCTGCGGGTTTGCTCCTCCAGCTCTGGAGAAATAGAGGCCGAGACGTCGCCCCTGCCCTCTGCCCCCAGCACTCCTCTCCCGGGGCCCATCCCGAGGCCAGCCCTCCTGCCCACCTTGCTGAGCTTTCTTAGTTTGCTCCTCAATTTGTCGGAGCTTCTCCATCAGCTCTTCTTTCTCACGTTCAATCTTTTCCTTCTCCTTCTCAGCCATCTCCCTCTTCTTCTTCTCGTTCTCCAGCAAAGCCCTGAGAGGAAAGGAAACATGGAGCAATTTCATGCCTCCTTTATATTAAAAAATGGGCTGCTAAGCCTCCCTAAGGGCTTTCGGTGTGCAATTTCTACTTAGTCAAAGTTGAAAATGGTCTTAGAGGTCATCTAGTCCAACCTCTTGCTCAATACAGGATCCCCCTAGCATACTTCTGACGGATGACCTCGCTTCCACCAATTTCTGTCTGAAGACCTCTAGTGACTTCTAAACAAACTGAAAAGGAAGACTGGGCAAACTTGTCTCATCCAAATCTTTTAATCCAACCGCATAATCTGCATATCTCAAATTAAAATATGGCTTGGAAAACTGATCTCTCCTGGGGATTGTACACTTTCAATTCAAAATCCACCATGTTTCTCTGGGTTGCCTCAACAGGTTTTCCACATTTTTAAAAGCTGAAGGAACCTGCTCAGAAGTCTTTAATCCCCCGGCAGGACCAGGAGAACCCTTCCTGGTAATGGAGGGTGGTGGTGGTCAGGGATTCCCCCATCTTTGCCGAGTCCCTTCAAACAGCGGTCCTCATCCTCCGGGACCTCCGAGAGGAGGAGTGAAGAAGGACTTTATCGCTTGGCATCCCTAAGATGCAAGAATGTGCTTTTGTGCAGAATTGTTCCAGTATACAATAGAGCGCAGGCTGCCTTTACACTGAGATTTTGTTCACACACACCTCAAAGAGCCTTTGACTCTCCCCCCTTATGAAATAAGAAGCCTCCCTTCCCCTTCAAAAAGCACCCTGGAACATCCTCCTCCACATCTGACTTGGTTGTGATCCTCATTTGGATCCTGCCTTCCAAGAGTTAGCCGCCACTCTCCTCCTCGCCGCAAGTTGTGTACCTGTCCCTTGGGAGTCCGGCTCTTCCGATCACATCCCAGTTGCAGGATTTTGGCCCCCGAGAAGGCTCTGCACCCCAGCCCACGTCCTGCTGTGAGAATCCCTGGCCGGAGAGGCCCAGCCAGGGGGCAGCTCTGTGCTCAGCCAACTGACCTCTCCATCTGCTTCTGATGCTTCTCCTCTCGGGCCTGGGCCTTCATCTGCTGCACCTCGATGGTGTCCGGCTTACGTCTGCGCATGTAGAGCTCATGGTTCCCCATGCACAGAGCCAGAATGCGCTTGTTAATCCTTAGCCGGGGAGCATAGAAGACAAAATCCTTGGCAAAGGAGAAATGACCAGGTTAGCCTTGGATGCAGCTTCCCTCGGCCCTCTTCTTCTCCAGAAGTAACAGCAGAACTGGATTACAAGGGCTGTAATTTTTAGGAAATTAAGCATATCTCCAAACAAGTCTTTCCTTTTGCAAGCATCTACCAGTATATACTATTAAAATTCTTGTATCTTTTGTAACTTTCAATTGGACAAAAAAAGTGTGTCATAAGACAACAATTTTTACAGCAAGTGGGCTAACTTACAGAATGCATCCAAAATCTGGGACTCCCGTGGGATTTGAAACTTGCCACGGTCAGCTGCAGTGACAAGATCATCATTTCCAGCACTCCCTCCCAGCTTCCCAACAAGCAAAGTCACTAGAGGTGCCAGCAGAAAGTTGCAAGGCCAAGGCCAGAAGGCAGGTGAGTGGCTACTGCCAGGTGGGGGAGGGAGCAAATGGGAGTGTGAGAGGCAAGCACTGGTCAAGGAGGATACACAAGGATGCAGCACCGATCGGAGAGGGTGCATGTGGGGGGGGTTAGCTCGACACGAGAACAAATGGACTGGGGGGGGGGTGCATGGGTGACCTGAGCAACTTGCAACGTTCCTGCTGGCTTCCCCATTGACTTTCTCCCTGACAGCTTCCAACAAGCAAAGTCAGTGGGGAAGCCGGCAGGAAGTTAGAAATCACTTCAGGGGGGCAAGCTTTTCCTGATAGAAACTAAAATTAGTTAAATGATATTTATTGACTCCCCAACTTTAGTGGGTGGCATATAAAACCAGGAAAAACATCAAACAGCTAAGAACATTGAATCACACAGGCAGACCAGACTAAAATAATACGGTAAATGGAAAAACAACAACATTGTTTTGGGGCCTTTGAGCAAATTATAAACATCAACTCCAGGCCAAGACCCAAAGCCTTCAAGGCCTTCCAGGACCCCAGGTGCAGTCTTTATCTTGAGGTGGGGTGGTCTGGTCCAGAGAGCGGGGGCCGCAGCAGAGAAGGCATGCTTCCTCAGTCCCACAAAAGGACAATGTTGAGTGGAGGGGACCTGGTGCCCCCCCCACTGCTAGGACATCCTGGGTGGGCAGAAAGAATGGAGGAAGCAGGGTCTTCACCCACCCAGGACTCGGAGGGTCTTTCAGCGTGAGTCACTGGTTGCATTTGCATTGTATTTGCGTAGCACCAGAGACTGCTGGGAAGAGCTGCTCATTGTAAGTTCAGGAGGACTGAGATGAAGTCCAGTGGTCCAAGGTAGCAACCCGTGTGATAACCGAAAACTAAAACTGTAGTTCATCCTTGGTAAGCTCTTCTGGGATTGCAATTTTATTTTAGAATGTCTGGCTTAGTTCAATGCAATACTTGTTTTGCAGCTGTCTTTCGTGGTGCTCTTTTTAAATTCGGATACTGTCCCATTTGTAAGCAAATTGCTAGTCTACACGGACAGATTGCTTATCTAGAGTCTCTCTCTAGTCTATGCTCTCCAGGCAGAAATGAGGTGCCCGGCTCAGCCATCCCTTTCTATTGTGCTGCCCCGCTATCATTCCCCTCTGCCCCAAAGATCCCGCAGAAAGAGGGCAGTGAGGACAACTGGCAGGGCGACAGCTGTTACCATTGGAAGCAAACCTCCAGCGTGTCTCAGGCAAAAGGCAGAGGCCGTGCTAAGCCCGAGGCCCTTTCCTCAGCGGTGGCTCGGCGTTCTTCCGTAAGATGCCCCTGGCCATCAGCAGAGTCCAAAGAGCAGTGAAGGGGCCAGGACAAAATTAGGTGCCTTTCTAACTTTTACCTGATTTAACTGAAATTAAATATATTTAACACGTTGTTTCTTTCCTCAGACACATTAAAATGTATAATCTGGTAACAACCGCAAGGCTTTGGGAGTCGAGCCCTGGGCTGAAGCCACTTCTGCAATCCCAGGGGAGCCTGGCCGTTGGGTCGGTAGAAGAGAGGCTGGGGGCTCAGGGTGATCTGTGGGGCTCAGCCATCCAGGACGACTAAACAAACCCTGGCTTAGAATAATGTGTAAAACATTATGTGCCCCACTGCGCCTCTGCCATCCAAAATGAAAACTCAACAGGGACAAAAGCAGCAGTGATGGGTTTTGACCAGGCCACGTGAGCAGCCTTGGAGCTGGAACAACCATTCCAGCAACCGCCTCTTCTCGAGAGATCTTTTTACAAAGCCAACTTTACAGGCATGTATGGTATGTATGTATGTATGTATGTATGTATGTATGTATGTATGGATGGATGGATGGATGGATGGATGTATTTGGAAACCGCCCAGAGTCGTTCACTACAAGGTGGGCAGTAAATAAATTCAGTAAATAAATAAATGTATTTCATATTTCTTAACTGCCCGTCTCCTTAGATAACCAAGATATAAACATCAAATTTAGAAGATCTTATCATTAGCTTGATGCAGTGATTGTTTTGGAAAAGATTTGTATGATACTCCTGCACACAGCTCGGCTTTGCCCAAGTGCAGTTGGAGCCATCAAAGGTTGGGTCTCTCTTCTCCTTCGGTCAAGTTCCTGCAACACTCACACTGAATTCTATTCACATGACTTCCTGCCCAGCCAGAGCAATACCATCTCTTTATATGTTGTTATGGTCTCTTTTATTGCCTGTAAAACTTGCCAACAGTTAATCTTCATTATCTTTACTGTCAATTGGTTTTGTGCTTTTATTGCTTCATTCCTTTGGTTAGCCTGACTGATTGGCTGAGGTAGCCCTGCTATTCTTGCTGCTCATTTCTGGTTGGTGACCACAATAAAGAAAGTCAAATGCAGAGACAAAACCCGCTGCCAGGAAGTGGCCCCAAAGGCCCCAATTACAGGCTTGGTCCCAAGTCTTCGGTTTCATGTGATCTGAACTTTCCACTTCTTTTTAATTAATCTCTGAATAAATTAATACACTAAAACAGTTAAGTTGCAAAGCGTAACTTACTGGGGCTTTCTTGTCAATGGGCTTGATGACAAACTTCTTATCATTGAAGGAAATGTTTCTGATCTCACTCCAGGGGAACCCAATTTTGGGTGTTAGCCTGTGAAAGATGATTTGTAATTTCAAAAATTAAACCTCAATGAACAGTTGCAAGTACCTGTTTTTGTTCACACCCTCCATACATTTCCCACCAATTAAAGTGTTCGGATTCAGAATGTAAGTGGAAATTCCAAATTGACCAAACTGTGTAACTGAACAGATCTAGGAAACGAAGGGCAGCTCGAAACAAGGCCATCTCATTTCTAAAGTGCCATCTGAGGCGTCCAGTCCAAGACAGGAGTCAGGTCCAAAGGATGACCAGGATATAATCCACATCATCTGTGTGATGGCATTGTGATATGCATAAAGGTAGTCCTCACAACCACAATTAGGACCGGAATTTCTGTTGCTATGCAAGGTAGTGGTTAACTGAACTGCAACCATTTTTGCCACGGTTGTTAAGAGAATCCCTGCAGTTGTTAAACAAATCCTGCGGTTGTTAAGTGAATCCAGCTTCTCACATTGACCTTCCTTACTGGAAGCCAGCTGGGAAGGTCCCAAATGGTGACCGCGTGACCCTGGGATGCGGCAACTCTCACAAATACATGCCAGTGGCCAAGCGCCCCAAATCTGGCCCTTTTGCCATGGGGATCTGTGCTGACTGGCCATAAGTCACGTTTTTCAGCCTCTTCACATCGTTGGTAAACGAATAGTTGTAAGTCAAGGATTTCCTGTATTGTCTCTTATCCTCCCTGCAGATGCCTGCAAATCCAACCTTGAACCTCAAAAGGGCAGAGATCGCAAGTAAGGGGGAAATGCCCAGTTTAAAATGCCAGGTAGATCCTGCCCTACACACGCTCTCCCGTGTTTTGGTGCAAATTGTGCAGCCCCCCACTCCACAAAGGCCAGGAAGACATCCTCACATTGCATTTACTTCAACGGTGCTTCCTACACTGGGGCAGGTGTCCTCTAACAAGACAAGGGTCGTCCGCAGAAATCTGGGCCAGAAGAGTAACTTTTCCTAGTAATTAAAATCTATGTGTATCAAAAGTCTCTTGATATATGAAATTAAGACTGCCCAGGACAATTCCTGCAGCCGGAAGGTATGTGAAGATACAGACCATGCAGAGACAATTCAAGCAGTCAGCTTAGCTTCATATCACAGGAAGAAAAACCAAAACAAAACAAAGCCCACCAACCCTCTTAATTCAATCTGAGGAAATTTCTCACTTCTGTTTCAAGGACAAGGAGTATGGGAGCTAAATGAATCACAAAATCCCTCTGAGCCTAGGAAGTAATTTAATTTCTGGGAAATCATTATGTTGGGATTAGAAAGCAAGTTCCACTTGTTTTTATTGTTTTATTAATGTTTTTAAATTGTTTTAATTATTTTAGAATTTTAGAATTATAAGCTACCCAGAGACACTTGGTTAAGTCGGACAGCTATATGAATGAATGAATGAATGAATGAATGAATGAATGAATGAATGAATGAATGAATGAATGAATGAATATTCCAGTAAAAATCTGTCAGTAGATTCATGGAATTGTGTGAGAACTGGAAGCAACTAATGGCAAACCAATGCCAGCACAGAGAGTCACTCTGGCTAAGACAGGGCTAGAGAGAGCCAATAGAACAACCTATTATCAGGAACAATGCCAAAACCACATACAGTAAGATAAAAATGAAAAGAGAATTGCTTGCAGACTATATTCCCAAGAATGTGGCAGTATCTAGCTGATCAAAGGAGAAGGTGGCTGTCACCATCTGTGGAGACTTTGTCAGATCCAGCTGTGTCCTGCTTTTATAAACCCTCCCCTCTCTCAATCACTCTCTCTGTCAGACAGACAGATAGACAGACACACACACACACACACACACACACACACACACACACACACACACACACACACACACACACACACCACTGTGCACTCTATCGGAAGATTAAGGAGAATAGTTTTGTTACCGGTCGTTCTGTTCGTAAATGTTGAGTCCAAGAGCATCTACTCCTAACCAGAGTTCTGAGCCTTTCTTGTTCTTAATACTAAAGTAGTTCACACCATACATCTCCAGATCTTGTGCAATTTTTAGGTATTCTAAGATGGCATCTTCTCTGAAATGACCAAGAAAACAAAACAGATGTTAACGTTAAAAGCTACGTTTTGGTGGCGCATTCTCAAAAGCATCCTCTTTTTTGCAACGGTCGGTACTGCATCCAAGAGAGGGCACTGCCTATTTGATTGGAGCATTGTGACTTTAAGTGCCTAGGGTTGTCTGCTTTAGAGTAACAACCAACTAGCTCAGCCAGGGCATGGAGACACAGACACTTTATCAATCTTCCCATCTGTCTTAAGGGTAGATGGGTGACCAAAGGCTCCGGTAAATGAAAGTCAAGATGTGATTGCAACAGTGTGGCCAAAGCGCCAACTGTTTTTACATGCACCATGCATCATTAGACGTAATTATACTTTGCAGATGCCCCTGCAAGCAGAATACCTCCCAAGGGGACTTGTAAAAGTCATAAATAATGCTCTCTTTTGAACCACAAAAGCACCTTTTGTTCTTGCCAGCCATACCTGAGCATCCCCCGATGTTCCTCATGCCACACCTGGATTCTTTCTTCCCACTGATCCTTGTTAAGTTTATGCTGTTCCAAAACTCTACAAGGCAAAGAGATGGAAGACGTATTAGGATATATGGACAGCTCTGCAAAAACAAATTCTTCAGCCGCATGAAGTTCAACCATGAAAAGAACCTCCAAGGTTTCCACTTAGTGGAAGAGAGGCGACATGAACGTGGGCTGCAGAGAACACTGGAATTGTTTATGGGCCCTCTCCAAGGCTTGGATCTCTCTCTGGGTGCCTTTAAAAATCTCGACTCTTGGGTCTTTGCTTCCCGGGGGTTTCTCCTTCTCACACTGTTTCCCAATTTTTCAGAGTGTCTCTTTCCCAGCTCTTAAAGCGACAGTAGTTTGGGATCTAAGTATTATTTTACTAAGGAAAAGAAATAAATGAAAAACACACACCAAAGGCATTTGGGCTGCATTCACACACTGTGCTCAGCACAACTGTATTTGTGTCTTAACGCCATATGGCAATTCTCTTAATTGTGGTTTATTCAGCAAACCACAGCTGAGCGCACTGTGTGGCCCGACCAACCCCAAAACAGAGAGGAAGAGGCTCATCCATCGTGGAATAACGTCCAAACTGTACAGCAGAAAAGTGGGATATAAAGCTCGTAATAAAATATATAGCTATGCATTTAAAGGGGGAACCGCAACTTTGCCAGATTTCGCTCTACCTTTGAGGAAGCAGTTTGTCGGTCGTTAGATAGCCGGGCTTATGAACCTCCTTATTGAAGTCCCCGTATTTGGACTGGACCGCGTAAGAAGCCAGGAGAACGGCCGTCTCTGGGGGACAGTAGATGTCATCGTTCAAGATGGCCTCCTTCACTTGGAGGAAGAACAGGCGCTGCGTGATGTCTTGTATCAGCTCCTCTGCAACATCTTCCGGGTAGAATTTGGCCCGGAATTTGAAGAGCAGCGGGGTCTCTTTGCGCACGTCCTGAGCTGTAACCTGCAGCACATTGTGGCAAAATCAGGATGAGAAAACACACCCAGAAGCATCACAACTGAGAAGGAACTCCTGGGACAAATACTAAGCCAGGAGGTCTGTGGAGATTCTGAGTCATCCAGGTCATGGCTCTCCCAAGGGCACTTTTTCAAAAGGCAACTGGACTTTCTTGGGTTTTCCTTGAAGATGTTTTGCTTCTCACCTAAGAAGCTTCTTCAGTTCTGACTGAATGGCGGACAATGGGAGGTAGTCATCGGGAATATAAGGAATCTAAATCCTTCCGTTCTCCACCATTCAGTCAGAACCAAAGAGGCTTCTTAGGCGAGAAGCGAAACGTCTTCAAGGAAAAACCAAGAAAGTCCAGTTGCCTTTCGAAAAAGCGCCTGTGGGGCTACTAAGCCAGAAAGCCCTCTAAATCCACTACCCACGACCCCAGCCACGGGGTCCAGGTTGGAGTGCCTGCCCTAAATCCAAGGAGAGTTTGTTAATCTATTCCACTGGGTGACTAGCCTAGTATTTCTAGCTCAGCCTTTGCCCACCACTGTAGCCTTCCAACTTCCAGAATTCTGGAACGGCCATGGCTGAAAATGTTGGGTGCTGAATGTCCTACACCTAGAAGGTGCTCAGGTGGACAAAGTAGTAGACTGTCAATGCCACCTGAAACGTAGCAGCCTGCTAGATGGAAGGAAAGCTGGGAAGGTGCTCCAGATTCAGAGGTGGGGCTGCAGCCTGTCTCAGAGAATGACGGGACCATCGTCTGTGACTCTCATTCAACAAAGACTGACGGGGGCCCAACCCCACAAAGGCAAACCTGTTTCATCCCTGCCCAGGAAAGCAAACTCCCTTTTTTATGGGGGGCAGAAGCAGAAAATAAAATGAGAGGCACCTCCATACCTTTTTATTTAATTTCAACCATGTGGAGAAGCCCTTGGTGTCCTGGTACTGGAGCCCAAAGAACCAAACTTCTCGCAGGCCGATTGTTTTCACCACCTGTTCATGAAAACCAGACATCAACGCGTGAGCAAGAGGAAGGGGCTTACGGCTCACTGCACCCCAGAAGGAGAAGGACCACCAAACCCCTTCAAAGGTCCGTCGTGGCACCAAGAGGGCCAAATGGCAGGCATGGGTGCGTGCCAGCCACAATGGGGGGACTCCCTTCCTTCCGGGTTTTTTGCACGGAACAAGCTCTGCCCTAAATACCCTCTAAGACAAACTGGGATTCAGCTGGGAAGTGGCCACCCTTCCATAAGGGAGCTGTCCTCTTTCCCCAGACAGGGGCCAAGAGGGAGCTGGTGACAGCTCCTTCCGGCACCCCCCATGCAGCTGTTGGCCGGGGGGGGGAGTTAGGGTTAGGGTGGGATGTGAAGAAGGCTCCCACACAGCCCTTTAACAGCCTCACTCTCCAGACCAGCTGCTAAGTGGAGATTCTCAACAGCTATGACTGCAAGAAGAGGCTTTTTCTAGGAAAAAGAAAGAATGATTTGGGGGGAAAATGGTAGGGAAAAATACAGGACATTCAACAAAGAATGACAAATATTCAGTTAGAGTTGAAAAAAAAATACCAACTATTTCCATAACTACGTAGATCTCATTTCTCTACTCAAATGCTGAATGTTCCTTACAAGTCCTAGCATATTTTTTTCTTTTTTAGATGCCGGATCCATTTTGGGATGCTTCTCTTGGCTGAAATCCTGTCGCTCAGAATAAAACCCGAAAGCAGAGTGGCCACTTATGGCTCCTTCTGCCTTTGATGGTCCTGGGTGACCAAGAGTGTCCCCTGCGTCCAAGGGGAAGAGCATTTCCACGTCAGTCACACACACACACACACACACACACACACACACACACACACACACACACACACACACACAACCCACTGTGCTGGGCTCCACCTGGGGAGCCTGTGCTGCAAACCAGCTTCTCCAGCCAGCTTCTCTCCGCCAGGCAACTCCACTGGGCTTTGTGCAGTGTGGCCACATCAGCCTTGCACGGAAGGGGGAAAAGATGCATGGGTGAGGGTGGAGGTCAAAAAAGTCAAGATGGCAGAACTATCATAAAAAGGAGCATGCAGTTGCAGGAACTATCTTGACTTATTTGACCCCCAATTCAGTTCGAAATGTATGAAGAGTCATTAATATCATACTGGCATTCTCTCTCTTTTCCAAAAGAAGGCATCAGGGCGTAACTCACACAAAGCCACAGGCAGCTGTGGCCACCAAATAGTCTGCATTCCACGTGAGAATAGAGAGGCTGTTCAAGATTTTGTCCATCCTGTAAGGTATGGGACAATTTTATTTTAAAAAATGGGACTTCAGTAGGCAGTACCTAATGAAATCACGATCGCTGAGACTTGTTTTGAGATGGTGCCTTTGAGGTGTTTGACTACAGCTCCCAAAATCCACAACCACTGATGTCCTACCTCATGGAATTTGGATTCCAAAACATCTGGACGATACAAGACTGCCCAACCTGGGAAGAGATAGTACTGCCCTACATTGCACTGGTTCCAGTGCTGGTCTCCACGATACAAGAAGGATGCCAAAGAACCGGAAGGAAGGCAGAGAAGACCCCACCGAGCTGGTAAGGGGCTAGGAGGCTGGATTTATGAAGAGCAGTTGAAATAACTGGGTCTACTCTGTTTAGCCTAATGGAGAAGGAGAGCCATGGTAGTCATCTTCCAATACTTGAAGGGCTGACCCAGAGAAATGTAAAAAAACCATTGCAAAAGACAATACAGCAACTTGGCACCGTCTAGATGCTTTCCTGAGCAATGGACAAATGCTTCCATTCACCAACCGACCGCCAGGCAGATTGGATGCGACACGGAAAGGAGACGGTCAGATGGCATGGAAGGAGGTGGCTCACCATCTATTCACACGAAGAAGGTATCTCGGCGAGGCGCTGAAAGGCCAACGGCTGCCAAAGGCAATCCAGAGGCCAGATGAGGAGCCAGCCAGCAGAAGCAGGACATGGCTTTTCCCAGGCTCAAGAACAGCGGAATTGAACCTCCTGCCCAGGAACCCGCCAGGCTACCACTGGAAGTGGAAGGCGGAATGGGACGACTTGACGCCATTAGCTCGGTGCAGCCAGCTGGGCACGGCCTTCTTGTCACCGCCAAGTCCCCTCTGCCAACTCAGTGCCGCCATTTCTTCTCAGGACATGTCAACACTGGAAATTCACTGCGGGGAGAACTCTTTGCGGGTGCCAGATGGAGAGCCGGGTGAGAGAGCGGGCCGCCCCACCCATCACCGCCCCGCCCCCTTTAACAGCCCTCTTGCTCACCCGCTCGCTTGCTTGCCCAGCTCTCCATTCAGCACCCGCAGAGAGTTATCCCTGCAGCAAATGTCAGGTGTTGACATGTCCTGTGAAGAAGTGGCGGCACTGAGTTGGCAGAGGGAACTTAGCGGTGGCAAGAAGGCTGTGCCGAGCTAATGGTATTGAGTCATCACAGACCCGCCATAAGGTGCTCCACATGCAGCTGCTGGGAAGAGAGGGGGGAAGCCTCAGCTGGGGGAAAGAGAGGGGCCCAAGTGTGGAAGACAGACAATTTGGGGTGTCTACATGGCACCAATTGTGCTGACTTTTTCTCTGGCAAATCAGGCAACGTACATGCACTGAAAAGTCTGGGACTCTGCTGCGAGACTTGGGTCTCTTTCCTTCCCTCCTCCTCCTCCCTATTTGCAAGGATGTCCATTTGGGCAGCTTGAAGGGGGCAGAGGTCAACAAAGATGAAAGCTGTGTGATTCCCAGTGAGCTTTGGACAAACAGTCCCTCTTCTGGTTTGGCCACATTCTTGTCCACTTTTGAATATCCTATTCGATCAGGGCTCTTGGAACAACAGACCCTGCGCCTCCTGGGAAAAGGGAGGAATGTCCAGGAATGTTTAGAATTCACAACTGGGAAAGGGGGGGGGGAAAGGAGAGATGGTACCTATGACATTTCGGAAGGCACCTATTGTCTCCTTTATTTGAACTGACCGGACTGGCAACTATAAAGCTTCATATATACATCAACAGCCTTGCCTGTAGCGTGTCCATTCCACTGGCAACCCCAGGGGAGTTAATACCTTTAAAGAAGAAATAGCCTTCTGCGCCAACCATCATGCATTAGCATATTAAAAGCAACTACAAGATCCAATCCAACATTTGAAATATGTTGTCAATATCACCTCCAATGCAAAACAACTCGAGTGATAAAGAGGGGTGTGGTGGGATTGTTGTTATTATTGCAAGAAAACTGAAGGGAGGCTGCATTCTGACTGCTAAAAAGATGCACCACTATCTTTAAAAGAGTCATTTCAATGGTTAGCCTTGCACAACAGTATTAAAACTTAGCTTAATGTTATATTAACTGCAGAGTTAAAAGCTGGGCCACAGCAAGACTTGGCATTGGAAGGGGACGAGAACAGTCAGCCAAGCTGTTTTTCTTTCTCAATAGGGCAGGCTGGGCAAGCTGGAACATTCAGCTGGGCAAAAAATAAATAAAGTATGCAACAATTACTTTGATTTCCCATTGTGGCCAGGCTGAATTTCCTTTGCAAATCAACTTCCTCCTCTTGCCATTGTCCAGAGACAGTTGTTGAATTCCAGAGCTACGTTAGAGAAAGAGCAGATTAGATGCCTGGTAAAAGGATCCCTGGCCCTTCCTCGGAAGACGCCACTCTCCGCCTGAGGCCCAGCTCTCTTCAGGCTCCCTCCTTCCCACCAAGGCCTCCCTTGAGCCAGGCAGCCCTGCCGTCCAGTCTCAGCCAGGCTCTGGAGGCAACCTGGCACTTCACAAGAGAGGGCCTCAGGGGGGAACAGCCAAGGTATTCCTGGTCCAGATCTCTCCCTTGTGGGAAGCTGACATATATGGGAAATGCTCCACGGTTTGAACAACGCTCCACACCAGTATTTCTCAACGTGGCCTGCTTTAAGATATCCGGACTTCAAGTCTGATGGCTGGGGAATTTGGGGAGCTGACGTCACCCATCTTCAAACTGTCAAGGTTGAGAAATACTGTTCCATGCACTTTAGCATCATCTGGGCCAACCCAGAAAGGCGCCCAGGTTAGGCGCTGGATCCCAAGAGTTCCAAGGGTTCCAAGCAGGTGCCTCGCATCACGGCCAGCATCACGGCCTCAACAGACGTTTCCAACATGGATCCCTTGGATAACATGCGGGTGGCTCTTTTCCAATGAAGCTCGCGAGGGCTCTTTCTTTCCAGGTTAAGGCTGGTGCAGGAGCCAAAGGAGCGGTTTTTGGAGTCAGCCAAGCTTTCCTTGGTAGCTCTGGGTATTCTTTTTCTTCTGTTGCATGTATTGTTAGAGTGGGGTGTGTGTGAAGTGGGCACATTTTGAGCAACTCCTTTTGCAGGTCTCTGAGGGGAAACCCCAGGGAGGAGACCTGAAGGTCTCATTCCCCTCCCTTATAGGTTTTTTTTTTTTTTTTACTTTTAGTCATCCATTGCATTTATACCGGCTTTCCTACTAATACACACACCACAGCTAATAAATATGCAAAATAATATATAAAAATATATATTAGCTATTTATAATGTATACTATTATTCATTTAAAATATAAATGTTTATATATATAATATATGCACTCCCCCCCCCCAATACATTGCAGGCTCACGGTCACAATCGCCATCTGCAGCCTGCTTGCTCAGTGGGGCAGGCCCCACATTGCTCCCATCAGTCCCTCCTCCCGCCACCTTTTCCCCAAGGAGCCCCCGGGAGGCCTGGGGACCCCGTACTCCGTGTCGCCCATGCAGGGCTCCCACTCCCTCCTTGCCCATCCCCCATACAGGTAGTCCTCAGTTTATGACCCCAATTGAGCCCAACATTTCTGTTGCTAAGTGAGACAGCTCCTGCTGTGAATTTTGCTCCATTTTATGACTTTTCTTGCCACAGCTGTTGAGTGAATCACTACAGTTGTTAACTTAGTAATATGGTTGTTAAGTGAATCTGCCTTCCCCATTGACTTTGCTTGTCAGAAGGCCGCAAAAGGGGATCACGTGACCCCCGAGGGACACTGTGACTGTCATAAATACGAGCCAGTTGCCAAGCGTCCGAAGTTTGATCATGTGGCTGGGGATGCTACAACGGTCGTAAGTGTGAAAAATGGTCATAAGTTGCTTTTTTCAGTGCCATTGTGACTTTGAACCATCACTAAGTGAACTGTTGTAAGGACGACCAGCATGCCTGGAAGAGGCTCCCGCACCTCTTCCCACGGGGCGGCCATGAGAGGCTCTTGCTTAACGCCTTGTGCGGTCCTCACTTAATCACGGCAGCAGGGCCTGCTGGGATGGCCACTGCTGAGCCATGCGGAGGTCACCTGACGTCGTGCTTTATGACCGCAAGGCTTAGCGTCCCAATTGCTATGGTAACCTGAGGACTAGTTGAAGATGGCTGCGGCTGTCACAAGCACAGGAAGGGCAGCCAAATGAGGTGAGCTATGAAAAGTAAAATGCGTCCATTTTGAGGGCATGGAACCATTTCATCACCGGAAACATCCCAAGACCAATTTCTTTCTCCGGGTTTAAAGTCATAAATCTTCTCCACTAAACCATTTTTATCAGCTGAGGATTCCTCCATAGGTCTTCCATATAAGCGATCATGAAGTGGCACCACAAAAACGTTATTTTTGCTACAAAGGGCATGGCTGCCCCTCTGGAAGTTATCTAATGGAACAGAAGTCTAATTTGATTAATTCACTGCATTTACAAAGATTATGGAATTGGAATGAATCTAAGCTCCTTAACCCTGTTTCTTCAGTCCAGCCGCCCCCTCGCAGAATTAAGCTACTCAGGTCTCAGCTCACTCCAGACCTACTTTTGTGGCTCCATCAGGGTTAGGATTTAGTCACTCAGAAGGAGGTTATCTTGCAGGTAAGTTTAATGATGCAATATATACAAAATACAGGTAGATACGGTGTACAGGTATCCTCGACTTATGCAATTATGGTCATAAGTCATGATGGTTGTTAAGGGGATCATCATTCAACCGTATCTGATTTTTATCACTTTCCTTGCAGTGCTTTTTACAGAATGTAGCAGTCATTAAGTGAACCGATTCACTGAGATGTAAACCTGGTTTCTGGCAGAAATGTCATAAATCTCAGCCACAGGAGCCCAGGACGCTGCTGATGGCTGTAAATCTGGCTTGGTTTTGCCCAAAATGTAGTCATGTTACCACGGGGGGGGGGGGGGGGGGGGGGGGNATATGACCACAGGATGCTGCAAAGTTGTGTACATGCAGGGCAGTTGCCGAGTACCCAAAATAACAAACACTAGAATCTGGCTGTCAGAACTTCAAATCCAGGTTATAAGTACCTTTTTGGCGGGTCTGTCGATGATCTGTCGACGGTCACTAAGTGGTCAGTCGTAAATCGAGGACTACCTATGTAGACACAGATACCACACAGACACACTCCTATTACACTAACTTGGGTTCTTGCAGTGACACCCGTTACAAGCCATCAAGCTAATGACACAAGTGGGTGACATCTCTGCACAAATGACTTCCTGCTGCCTGTGTTCTCCTCCCCCTCCCCTCCCCTGCCCTCCCCTCCCCTGCCCAGGTGCCTCTGCAGCCAAGAAGAAGCAGAGGACGGAAGCCGAAGCAGCAAAACCTCCTCCAAAGCAAGTTGGCCTCAGAGCCAAGAAGGCAGGCTTGCAAAAGCAAACTGTTCAGGGGACCCTCGGAGAGAACCCAGGATCTCTTTAAAAAGGACACGGAGTCCTTTACAGCCAGTGGAGTTTTGTTTTAAACAGCTGAAGTCCCAATTCATCCCTCAGTCACTTTTTAGCAGATACTTGCTAAAGACTCTTGGATCCAACGGCACATTTGATGGCTCTGACAAGCCCATCGATTATTCTATAGAGAATTAGGAAAGTTTGACACAAGTTCACATTCATGTTTATACTTCTGGCTCTCCATGGATGCTACACTGGGGTAAAATAGGTAAGTTTTTGATCCAGTATGTTGTGAAAATCCCAGCATTGCCTTGATCTAAGTTGTGAGCTACTCCTTTACATTAAATCATTCATTCATTCATTCATTCAATTTCTATAGCTGCCCATCTCGGTCAAGGATTCTGGGTGGCTTACAAGTCAAAAAATATATTACAATCAAAATACTAATAACATTTTAAAACAATAGAAACAAAAGAAACATCCAAAATAAATAGACATAGCAGCCCAGATACTTGGCAATATAGCCAGAAATGGGGCTCTTAATGCATTCCGGGGGCTCAGCAACATAGCCAGGTTTATTTGGGTAAAACATACTGAGCCCTGCCATTGTGTTTTATTAACATGGATTTAACATATGACAAAATTATGGCACCCTAGACCAAGTTCACTACCTGGATCTCTGACCAATGAGCATCAAGCCTCTGTTTGGAGACTTCTAGCACGGAGAACTCACCAATTAACACGGCAGCCGTCCCGCTGGCTGACAGGGCATTAGGATGCCCCTCCTGTTGTCTAGCCTGAGCCTCCTTCCCCCAATTGTAACCCATCGGCCGGCCCTGATCCTCCCCTCAGAGGCAAGAGAGAATAAGTTCACGTCTTCCTCTACATGACAACGCTTCCCATGTTTGAAGACGGCTGCCATATCTCTCTCCTCTTAGCCTTTTCTCCTGTAGGCTAAACAGATTCAGAACCTCTAACCACAGAATTTGGTTTCCGGAGCCTCCATCATTTTGGCAGTCCTTCCCTGCAATTTCTGCTCGCTGGTTCTGGTTCTGCCCTCTGGGGTGACAGAGAACGAATCTACTCCCTCTTCTGCATGAGAAACCTTCAGAGAGAGTTAAAGAATGCTTTTGCATCTCTCCTCGGTCAGTCTTCTCTAGTCCTCCTAACTGTTCCTCGCAGGACTTTATTTCCAGATTCATCATCTTAGAAGCCTTAGAAACCTCTGGAGTCACTCAGTTTGTTGTTCTTTGTGAGCTGTGGTGGTGTCAGAACTCAAGGCAGGGCCCTCGAGGGGATCGGACCGGGGCAGATTTGAGGAGGACAATCCAACAAGGCCTTCTAAATGACGCAGTGGATTCCTGGCCAGCCCCCTTACCTGATCAAAGAGCTGCTTCCCCGTTGTATTGGGCTGAATGGCAAATTCCAACTCAGCATCCATGGTGGTCACTCGCACGCTAATCTGGAATTAGAAGGAGAAATCAATTAAAAATCCAGCACACCACACAAAACACAATCTTAGCTACAAGACAATCCCTTAACTAAAAATCGCAGCATCCCTATTGGGAATGTAGTTCAGGGTGACCACCAGGCAATTGGGATCCAGGCATACCACTGTTTATGCCCTCCAGGAGGCAGGCTGAGCACTTCACACAACTGGGCACAGACAAGGTTCCCAAGATCTTTTTCACATCTCTCAAAGGGCAAGACTTCATCTGGGTAAGCCTTCCATAATGATTAGGGGGGGTGGTGTTGAAAAATAGGGGGAACTGACAGCATCACAGTTACTAGGAAGTCTCCATCATATCCACCCCCAGGTTACAAAAAAGATTCTGATGCCTTAGAGGGAAGAGAGTTCAAAAGAGTGGAACAGCCTGAAGGATAAAGGAGGAGGCAGCCATCAACAGTGAAAAATAATAACACGCCCTATATAAGCCCTTCCAGGCACGATTTCACCTTCCATAGGTCCCAATCCACAAGCCAAACAATGGGAGGATTACGGGAAGGACTCAAAGTCTAACACATTGGGGGGGGGAGTGCAGCCCATTAACCATTTATTGGGTTGCACTTAAGCTTTTAATGGGCACATGCAAAGGCTTCTTTGGAGTTCCAAAACCTTATCCATCTCCTTTTCTTTTCAACTTCTCTCCAAGAACAATCAAGCCACAGATTATTTCCAATGCAATTTCCACAGGACAGCTCGCCCAAAAGCTCTTTTTGTGTTTGTATAGAATTCAAACTGTGCAATGAAATATTTACAGCAATATAAAGACACACACTGTAGCCCGAAAGACCCTGCAGTTTCATTCAAAAGCTGCAATTGTGTATTTTGGAATCAACATTGCAGGAGGTCCTCCTTAGAAACACCGGTTTTTCTCTATTATTACAACCCTAAATAGTCATGAAACGGAGCCTGCCTGAACTTCCTTCTGCCTCCTAAAACAGAGATTTAGCCCCACCACTCTATGGTTCTATTCCAGTGAAAAGGAACAGCAGAAAAGTCACTATGAGCAATTGCCCCAAGAAGCCAGCCCTCCCCCCAGTAAAGTCCAGCCATTTCGGAGCCTCCTCACCCCCAGCTCTTTGGAATGCAACCCTAACCCTAACCCTAACCCACATCTGGTGGGGGCTCAGAAAGACGTCCTAAAAACCAAGCCGACTCTTATATCGGGCTTCTCTGGCAATGCTATTTCAGAATGCCCAGCCAAGACATGTTCTCTTCCTGCAGGATCCAACCTTTTTTGGGGCGGGGGTGGGGGGAACGGACACTGAGAATGTGTCAGAATTTGCTCTCCTGAACTTTTTCTTCCCAGATATTATTTCTCACATTGGGGCTTTCCTATCAAAAGCTCAAGGGGGCAGATGGAGCCTTCCCTCTTCAATTTTTCCCCATAACCACCACCCGGAGAGGCAAAGGTGCCCAGAGTGCGTGCCTGGCTTGCAGCTTCCTAGGGGGCATCTACAACTGAGGATAGATTCGAGCCTCTGTGTGTGTGTGTGTGTGTGTGTGTGTGTGTGTGTGTGTGTGTGTGTGTGTGTGTGTGTGTGTGTGTGTCCCAGCCCAGTAGAAATCCGGAACCGCTGGTCCAGCTGCACCTCTTTCCCTCTTCTTTCTGGGCAGAGGAGCAGGCTTCCCAACCCACCGTGGGTCGGCTTCTACAAGTGTCTCTGGGGCCTTAGGAGACTGGGGCGTTCCTGGAAATAGGGAAGGACTGAAGGTTGCGTGTTTCCCCTTCATACACTGCAGCTGATGTATAGGTGTCCATGCATAGGGATATGTGTGTGCAAATCACATCAGTGCAAGCTGGAAACTGGTAAGCACGAAGAAGCTGCGGCCCATTGGGAGCCCAGCAAGACCGGTGTGCGTAGGTGAGTTTGTGGGGGGAGGGGCGCTTCCCTGGGATGAAAGCAGAGAGAGTCACCTGCCCCCTTGCAGAAGAGCTGAGCCGAGGGAGCGGCCTGAGCTCCAACACTGAGACCAAGCGATGTGGAGGGAACGAAGGGGAAAGACGGGGTGCCGTCCTGCCTTCTTCACCAGCAACCCCGGCAATCAAGAGAAAAGCTTGTCGTTGGATTCTTGCTCAGTGTTTCATCTACAGTATCTGGTGAAGTTAAATGCAGCCTCTGGTGGCACCTGCCTGCCTTCTCCAAGCAGATGGCCCTTGTACTTCTACAAAAGAACCCAGATGTAGCCCCCTCCCTCTTAAACCCTTCTGCAGAAAAACGGCCAGGAGGGGGCAGAAAAAACAACACAGAAAGCCGTTCAGTTCCCCCAACAGCACAGCAGCCGAAGGCCAGCAGTTGCCACTGTGCCAATGCACACGAGAGGCCACTTGCAGGGATAACTTGATTCCAGAAATTGTCAAGAAAGGTTCTATTGCCCAAGCATCAGAGATCATCATTTCATGGGCACCGGCGGCAGCCATGAAATTTGAAAATATACATTGTAAGTTGCACAGATATGATGAATTAGATAAAATAGATGCGATTACGTAATTTGTGCCATCATTTTCCCTCTCCCGTCCCTGGCAAAGACTCACCTTCAGCATCCTGCTCTCTAAAGAATTGAATAATTCAGCCAAAGATGCTGTGGCATTCATGCTACATGCTAAGCTAGAAACTCAGCTCTCTTAGTTCAAACCAAACTGAGTTAGGGTTTCACATGATGGGTGAACCCTAAATGGGTTTTACGCAAAAACCCAACCGTGACATTTTGGATCCACCTTACAGATAAATGCTCTACAAACTGCAGTTGGACAAAACTGAATGGAACCAGAACAATCAAAAATAAACTGAATCAAATTAAGAGTAAATCGAGAGTAAGTTAGAATAATTCCTTTAGTAAGTCTCCCTTCTGCCAGATTAAAAATCACAATTAGGCGACAACTTCTAGAAGGACCCAAGGTTGTTCCAGGGCCCTAATTTGTACATATAGTCTAGATTAGTATTTCTCAACCTCAACAACTTCCAGATGTATGAGCCTCAACTGCCAAGAACTATGTTAAAGTGCAGACATCTTGAAGTTGCTGGGGCTGAGCAGCTCTGGTCCCAGGCCAGATCCAACCTCCAGCCACTGTTTTTAAGGCTACACAAGTTTCCAGAATGATCTCTGCTCTTTTCCAAAGGTTTTCTAAACCTCTCCCAGAAAACCAGGATGGAGACTGAGAAAGTTGCATGCTATTATTTGTGCTGGGGGTCCTATGTGGTCCACACACTCTAAATTAACATGCCAGGATTATGGCATTCAAAAACACAATCCATACTAGTCTCCTATATAGGGCAGGTTACAACCTGACCAAAAGTTAAACCTCTTGGCTTTTTAAACCCACAATTTCTCTCTCGTTTACTGCAGGTAGAAAAGCATTTAGTACAAGCAGATGAACTATTAGAATAACAGAGTTGGAAGGAACCTTGGAGGTTTTCTAGTCCAACCCCCTACTCAAGCAGATCTTGTACCATTTAAGACAAGTAGTTGCCTAGTTCCTTCTTAAAAGCTTCCAGTATTGGAGCAGCCACAACGTCTGGTTGATTGTTCTCACTATCAGGAAGTTTCTCCTTAGTTCTAGGTTGCTTCTCTCCTTAGTTAGTTTCCATCCATTGTTTCTTGTCCTGCCTTCTGGTGCTTTGAAGAATAGGTTGACCCCCTCTTCTTTGTGGCAGCCCCTCAAATACTGGAAGACTGCTAGCATGTTACCCCTACTCCTTCTTTTCACTAGACAAGACATACCCAATTCCTGCAACCCTTCTTCCTATGTTTTAGCCTTCAGCTTATCAAAGAATTGCCCTCAGGAAGAGAAGCCAAATGAGGTCTTCTATTGGACAGCCAGGACAAGAGTGTTAGAGGGAAGGAAGGAGAGCTACAAGAAGTTTGTCCCCAATTAAAAGCAGGGCCTTTGTGGTGCAAATAGGTTTCTAGTTCAGAGCATATATCAGCACCCACCCACCAATTCACCCTCAAAGGCCTAGAGCAGGGGTGTCAAACTGGATTTCTGCAAGGGCCGGATCAGCATTGTAGTTCT
>QLTV01000982.1:213700-225285 GCA_003457575.1 Thermophis baileyi
GAGAGAGAGAGAGAGAGAGAGAGAGCAAGCGAGAGGCGGGAGGGAGAAGAAACTCTCGCGGGCTGCCTGAGCTGACAGCCAAACTTCTAGCCGGGCTCAGCGGCACAAGCAGCCGGGCACACGCTTCCTTGTCTCTTCCAAACGCGCCCCTCTCTCTCTCTCGGCGGGGGGGAGAGGAGAGCGCACGTAAGACACAGCACCAGGGACAAGGAACCTTTTGGCTGCATGCTGCACGCAAGAAATCTTTCCCTCTTCCAAAGTCCGTCAGAAATGAGTTTTAGTGAGACTTATCGCGCCTGCGCAGCCTCTTGGAGCGAAAGGGGAGAAAGATTTCTTGCGTCCAGTGTGCAGCCAAAACTTTCCTTCTCCTGGTGCTGTGTCTTACGTGCATTCCCCCCCTCTCCTGCGCCGAGAGAGAGAGAGTTTGCAAGAGACAAGCGCGTGCCCGGCTGCTTCTGCCGCTGAGCCTGGCTAGAAGTTTGACTGTGAGCTTGGCTTCCTCAGGCAGCCCGCGAGAGTTTCTTCTCCCTCCCGCTTCGCTGGAGAGCCGGAGGTGGGGGAGGGTCAGTGGACACAACACCGGGGAACGCAACGGAGCTACAAGTCTCAGGTAGGACGCGCATCTCGCGGCCCAACATGTTCCACCTGCCAGAAATGAGTCTCTGTGAGACTCGTCACGCCACCGCCGCTGCCTCGTGGAGCAGGACTCTGCAAGGCCTGTTGTGGCTCTGCGAGTGCGCTTCCTGCTCTATGGTGATGGCTGGAGCTGGAACTGGAACTGGAACTACACAGACCGGCCGAGAGACACCACGGAGCTGCCAGATTCCAGTAAGGCACACGTCTCGCGGCCCGCCCCGCCTCGCCTACTGCACCCCCAAAATAATAAGCCCCCCCCGATAATAAGGCCGAGGCCATATTTCGGGGGTCAAAAAAATATAAGCCCGTCTTATTTTCGGGGAAACACGGTAATACTTCACGTGATTTTGATTCTATGCCTCTGTTTATACAACCCAGGATTGCATTAGCTTTTTTGGCTGCTGCCCCACACTGCTGGCTCATGTTTAAGTGATCGTCCACTAGGACTCCAAGGTCCCTCTCATAGTTACTGTTTTTGATCCAGGTTTTGCCCAATCTGAAGCTTGGAGGATGCATGGTCAGAAAGAAGGAAGGTGTGACTGAGCAGTTGTTGTCAGGATGGAATGAAAAAGGCACCAGACCTGATGAGCAGTTTGTTTAGTGGAGCCAGAAACACTTCCTGCAACATAAAGCCTGTGGAAATCCCTGCCATGCTCTGGACTGATGTGCTCCGCTAAGACAAATGGAAACCAGAGCAAGCCAGAACCTCCAGAAGCAGGGTCAGGATGCCTTAAAACACCACAAATTCAGACAAAAAGATAGTTCCCGAGTTCCTTAGAAGCGTTTTGCTGGCTACTTGGGAGGCAGAATTCTGGCTGGGCCAGGTTTAATCTGCCCCTTGCCCACTGGCCCAGACTGCATCTGGGCAACAAAGAGACAGCCACTGCAGAGGCCACTGGAGGGTGCGCCTATCTATGCCCGTTGGAGCAGTACAGCTTTCAGCAGACCACATCATTGGACACACTCTGGCCCTTCCAGATGCTGGCTGTGGAATTCTGGGAGTTGAAGTCCACACATTTGGAAACTGATGGAGTTGAGAAACAGTTCCAGATGAATAAGAAGCCCAGCAAAGAACTCCCAAAGTGTTTCTGGGAAGAGACTCCCTGACTCCCCATGCTTCAGAGTTGCACCACCGTGGAGGGAGCAGGAATTTCCCACCCCAAGATGTGTCTCAAGGGATGTGGCTGCCTTCCCATATAATTTATTTAAATTTATTTAAATTTATTGAGAGTTTTCAGTAGACTCTTGCAACCGTTCCCCTTCTCCATCTCTAGTCTTGGCATTTTGCCTGAAGGAGGAAAATCCCAACTCTGGCAACAAGCAAATGCTTGCAATTGCTGAAGGGATTATGTTTAATTAAAGCAAACCTTCACTGAAAGAGGCCTTTTCATACCCTTAAGCTAATCAGAAGGCACTCCCAGTTTATGGCCCTGGTTGTTGTTGTTTTTTTTTGGGGGGGGGGAGCTCAGAAGCATGTTTCACCTTCCACCTGGAATGAGTCCTGAGATTTCCAGCCAGACAACCAGGTTTTCTTCCAATAGCTGCCAGGAAAGGGGCAGCCAGTACAGGGTGGGAGTTGCACATCTTGCAAGTAACTCAGTATTTCAAACCTACTGCCTCCTTCTTTCTCCATCTAGACAAGGAGTGTTTGTTTGCATAGCCAACTCCAACCAGCAGGCCTTTGCTGCTTGAGAGAATTGGACTGAAATGATAAATCAGAGGTAGGCCATCCTTGGTACAGATGGCAATTATATCTGTCAAACCTTGGCTGTGAATTCCAGCCACACACTAACTAGGATTAGCAAAACACCACTGCCATGTTCACAAAAGAGTGCACAGAACAAGGTGTGTCCCCTCAGTACAGTGAAGCATAAAGGCACTCCTATGTATTTTAGTCTTGCTTAAAATGACTAAACCTGGCACCTCAATTTTCTTTAATGCCAGAACCAAAACCATGCAGCTTCAATCAATATACCAGCTTCTCTGCAATTACAAGATAGCGTATACAGTAACAGGGTTGGAAGGGACCTTGGAGGTCTTCTAGTCCTACCTCCTGCTTGAGCAGGAGACTCTTATATCATTTCAGACAAGTGGCTCTCCAGTCTTTTCTTAAAAGCCTCCAGTGATGAAGCACCCACAATTTCTGGAGGCAAGCTGTTCCATTAATTAGTCCCACCGTCAGGAAATTTATCCTTAGTTCTAGGTTGATTCTCTGATAATCTTATCCTGCCCTCAGGTACTCTGGAGAATAAGTCAACCCCCTCTTCTCTGTGAGGAGAAGTGCTGGAAGACTGCTTCCCCTATTCCTTCTCTTCGTTAGAATAGACATACCTATGTCCTTCAATCATTTATCATATGGTTCAGCTTCCAGACCTCTTAAGATCTTTGTTGCTCTTCTCTGCACCTTTTCTAGAGTTTCAGCATCTTTTTTTGTATCGTGCTGACCAGAAATGGATGCGGTATTTCAAACATGGTCTTACCAGCGCAGTATAAAGCTGTACCAGCACTTCACATGATCTTGATGCTATCCCTCTATTGATGCAGCCTAGGACTGCATTGGCTTTTTTGGCGGCTACACGGCTGACTCATATTTAAGTGATTGTCCACTACCGTAGGATTCCAATATCCCTCTCACAGTTACTATTGTTGAGCCAGGTGCCACCTATTCTATATCTGTACATTTGGTTTTGCTTGCCTAAGTGTAAAACCTTACTTTTCTCTCCACTTTGTTTCATTTTGTTAGATAGGTAGGGCCCAGTGTTCAGTCTGTCAAGATCCTTCAGGTTCTTGAGTATCATCTAGAGTGTTAGCAATTCCCCCCAAGCTTGGTGTTGTCTGCAAATTTGATGAGCTCCCCTTTTATCCCCTCATCTAAATTGTTGAAGGAGGAGATATTTCCTGATAGCAAGAACAATTAACCAATGGAATGGCTTGCCTCCAGAAGTTGAGGGTGCTCCTTTACTGAAGGTTTTTAAGAGATTGGACAACCATTTGTCCAGAATGGTATAGAGTTTCCTGCTTGAACAGGGGTTGATCTGGAAGACCTCCAAAGCCCCTTCCAACTCTGTTCTTTTTTTTTTTTTCCTAGAGGGGCAACTCTGACATGGAGTTAACCCTCCTCCCCCAGGAGCTTCCCAATGCCTCATGCAGGATGCCACTGCACGAGAGCAAGGCATGGACAGGACCTCAGAGAGCAGGAACAACTGTGCCAGCTGGCAAGAGTGGCTGCTACCACCAAGGTCAGATTTCAAAGCCTAAAGCTTAAGACCCCTTTTAAGGCCATAAGGACCTGGAGAAGGTAGGACCAAATATTTGGGGCTTCTGGAAGCAGCAAAGCAGCTGCCTTAAGCTTTGCAGAAAAAACCTCAAGGCACCCAATTCAGCCATTAAGAGCCCCCAAATCCCTCCCAGCCCCAATTGTTTTTGGGGAGCCATCTGGGTTCAGGCCTTGCAAGATTTGAGAACAGAAATGTCCATGTAAGCCTGCTGCATCTCTGCCTCACCTCTAAGTGAAATAAACTTCTGCCTTTAGCTCAAACTTGTGGGGACCTGTCCCGTCACCTACATTGTGGAATCCTCCCTTGCCTTAGAAAAGATACGTTGTCTCGCCCTTTGCACTTTTCCAACGATGATAAAAGCTTCCTTTGGCAAGTGCTCCTTATCCTCCTCACTGTTGTCTTTATTAGCTACGCTTGCTAACCTGCAAAACATTTGATTGCTTTCCTTGTTCCTGTCAGTTCTTCTCTGGACACGACACAAATTGTGTGCAAAAGATGGAATACCCTCACTTCTTTAGGTACAAAGGAATTAGAGATTTGTCCCAAGCTGGCAGAGGATGCAATTAAAATACAGGTGCAAAAGCCATCAGAAAGGTGCGAATAGCCCTGGCCCAGCCAAAGGGCGATAGGAGTAGGGATGGTAGCATTCCCAAAACGTTGGCATATTTGTTCCCCACAGCCTGAAATCTGCCTCTGGTAGAGCCGAATGGTTAAGAGACAGGGCAGGTTGGGTGCGGAACAGGAAGCCACAAACATCCTGTTCAAAGATGCCTCCCCCAAAGCAGCAGAGGGAAATACTGGGTAAACGTAGCTTATTTTTAGCAGCATTCGTGAAGGAAGGGCTCTGCATCCTCGGTCGACATTCACGGTTCATCTTGCAGGCATCCACCTGGTTAGAGGAGGGCTTCCCA
Organism: Thermophis baileyi; assembly: GCA_003457575.1. Classification (NCBI taxonomy): domain Eukaryota; kingdom Metazoa; phylum Chordata; class Lepidosauria; order Squamata; family Dipsadidae; genus Thermophis; species Thermophis baileyi. Next base: position 218,526 of record QLTV01000982.1, read on the forward strand.
CTCTCAGCCCTGGGGGAGGAGAATGGGGGGTCTGGGGCAGAGCTTAATGACTCCTAAGTCCCCACTTCAGTTAAGGCCCTGCAATGAGAAGGTTCAACATATCTACAAACAGGAGAAAAGCCTCCCCGACGACGTATGGGGGGATTTACTTTTAGGCACCACACCATCATCCATTCATAGCTCTTATTTTGCTTTGCAAAACCAGAACCCACTTCATTTTTAAAAAAAAAATATGGAAGTTTTATAAGAATTAAAAAAAGGAAAAAAAGAACATTAAAGTGAGTTTAGTTCTTTCTCCTCCCTCTTTAAAGTTACAACACATAATTCCCTTCTCTCCATATTCAACCCTTTTCAATCAACAGATCCAAAAATCTCCAACTCGTTTTTTCAATTTTCAGCCAAAAGTCCATAAAGTTTCTAGACTTTTATAAAAGTATTTGTTTTATCCCTGATCAAATAGGTCAATTTTATCATTTCTGCAGATTCTGCCCTCTTCATGGTCCACTCCTCCCTTGTATTTCAGTATTTTTCCTTGTTGTGCGTATGGTAGCTGCAATGCTTTATGCAAAACCAGTCCTTCATGGGGATCTTTTCTAAGTGGCTGTCCATAAGTGCCAAAAAAATCAATTCTGGTTTCAGCTGACCAGAGCCCACTTTGGGTGGCCAAAATCTAGAGGCGAACACCTGGCAGGGCCAGTCCTCTAACATCAGTCAACCCCAACGGGCTGAAAGGGACATTTCATCCTTCACGTCCCTCCGGAGACTCTGCTATTTCTCCTCCTGGTCTGGCTTGCAATACAAGGCTGCCCCCCCCGCCCCCGCCTCTCCCTTCACTGCTTCAGGCAATAAGGCTGCCGCTCACATGGGCCAGAGATTACAAGTAGAGGTGGGATTCAGCAGGCTCTGACCAGTTCTGGAGAACTGGTAGCGGAAATTTTGAGTAGTTCGGAGAACTGGTAAATACCACCTCTGACTGGCCCCGTCCCCATCTATTCTCTGCCTCCCGAGTCCCAGCTGATTGGGAGGAAATGGGGATTTTGCAGTATCCTTCCCCTGCCACGCCCACCAAGCTACACCATGCCCACCAAGCCACACCCACAGAACTGGTAGTAAAAAAATTTGAATCCCACCACTGATTACAAGACAGAGAGAGACCCAGGACAGTTTGAGAAAGCCATCCATCACATTTTGCTAATGCGTTTCCTAGAATCACAACAAGCTGAGGATTGGGCAATCATTGTTTATTGAATTCAACTGTAATTGGAGCCTGCACAGTATACTAGGCCTTAGGCTATGGCTTAGAAACCAGGGGGCAGCAATATGGCGTCATTGCTCTTCAATCAGCCGAATGAACCATAAGCTATGATTGATAATCATTGATTAGATTCATGTAATATCCCAGGTTTAAGCTAAACAAACCACATTGTAACTTAATATAATATGTAAACACAATCAGAAAGCACAGGTCTGTGAAATAACAGGCACCTCTGACCCCAAATGGCATAATCGAACTGCCAGAAAATGAAAATTTGCAGAAAACGTGTTACACGTAAGCTGTTGCAGGAACAACTGCATTAAATCCATTATAGGCAGAAAGATTATATTTCTAAACAAAGCCCGTGTCCATAAGATCTCCATTGCTTCAGTGCCCCTTCAGGTGTTGGAAGTTACTTCCTTGGGATCCCTGGGCAGCAGATCCGGGTTGGACAAGATTCAGAGATGGGGATGGAGATATCCATCTTTCTTCATTTAAGAGCTCAGCGTGGGGTAGGGTGGCCCAACATCTCCCAGGGACTTTGCCTGGGCCAGAGGAACTAGAACTGGAGGTCTCTTCAGCACCTGACCCATCCCCTACACACTAAAGAGGTGACCGAGTCCAGGATTTCACCATTGCAAAGCCCTTCCTTTTCTTGGCCCCACCACAGGTAGGCAAATCTGGGCTGCAGAAGTGTGGAGTGTAATAGAATAGAATAGAATAGAATAGAATTCTTTATTGGCCAAGTGTGATTGGACACAAGGAATTTGTCTTTGGTGCATATGCTCTGAGTGTACATAAAAGGACAAGATACATTCATCAAGAATCATAAGGTACAACACTTAATGATTGTCATAGGGTACAAAGAAGACTTCATCTTCTCCAAAATAACCCCACCAGGGCGAGTCCAGCTTGCAAAATGTCCACGACCGCTTTGTGAAGGCCCTGTCCTTTGCTACCACAGGCAGGCAGAGTCAGAGCTGGATAAGAGGCTTCCCCCAGATGACCATTTCTGGCCAAAGCTATTTCTGGAGCAGACCTCATCGTCTGGGCACGCCCAGTGACCCAACCATCGCTTTTCTGAGCAATCGGACTTCTCGGCAGTTACTCAGCCAACACGATGAGCCATCGCAGGATCAGAAGTGCCCCACCCGGATGGATCCTGGTCTTTGCTGGGCGGTATTTTTAAGACTGTCCCAAGAGTCTTTACAGGACTGGGCCTGTCCTCTTAAAACTTCCTTTTTTGACCAAACTACTTTACAACGGTTTTTGTCAGATTAGAAAACATGGAAAGAAGGAAACGAGGCCTATGCTAAAAGACATTAGTCTGCCCTTGGATATTGAAATAGTTCTTGAATGGTGAAAAAATCTTCCGCAGTACAAGCGTTTCTCACAAATTAGCTGAGTGCATGAGGGAGCAAGAAGGAACAGAGTAAGAAGTCTCACAGGGTATTGTCAGAAAAGGTGCAGGGCAAATTTATCCAGAAGTGCCCTCTGGTATTAACCGTTCTTACCTATCCCAACACACTGCAGAGCAATCTCCTTGTGACTTTGCTAGCCTCCGTGCAAACACAATAGACAAAACCACCTCAGAAATCAGCTTGGTTCTCTTATTGCAAAGGCCATGCTAATGAGCCTGTCTCAAGCTGATGATGAAGAATACATATAAAAGCAGAGCAGGCCTCCTGAAGGGGGGAAAAAAACCCAGGTCAAACCTACCTATTTCTGCAAGCCAGAGTCAGCACCCCATTAGTTTTGTATATATTCATGGCTTTTGCTTGGCTGAAATTTCTATGAACAATGGGCAAAGTGAGAGGTAACCTTGCCTGTTATTATTGGCTTGGCACTAGAGCTTTAAGTCCCCAATGTGGTATTTTGAGACATCTGCTCCCTGAGCTACCTGCCTTAGGGGAAAAAATTCCTATAACCCCTTTCATTTATCATAAAAAAAAATTGGAAAACTGACACTGCAAAACAAATCACCAGCCTCGAGCAATAGTGAAACCCACCAAAGCATTCTTAGAAAATCAAAATGTTGGTAATGATTCTATGGAGACAATGTTCATTTGCTAGAAAAAGAAAAAGGTTCAAAGGTAAATGGGGGTTGCTAAAGAGGGAGGGCTTGTGGCTTTAAGATGGACCCTATCCACTATGGAAGCCATTTGGCAGGGATGCTCTCAAAATTCCACACATGCTCCTCAGTGCAAAACGTTTAGAGATCCCTGAACTGGGAAATCTGTCATGTCCCTTTGCCATCAGCCATCTCTCCATGCACGACAAGGTGATTGTTATTGCCCATGAGAACCATCAATGGTCAGTCAGGCACTGGACTTCAGCAATGGTGAGTCTCTGTATTTTAGTAGCCACGAAGACATGAGAGATGGAGAACATTGGCATCTCTGCTTTCATGATTCTCTGCCTCTTTTGCAGGGAAACAAACGGTACCTGCTCATTCCTTTTTTCCCATCAAGGTTTTCGAACATTTGATGTGGCAGAAGCCTTCCATGGAGGATCAGTTTGGTGTGGTGGTTCAGGCACCAGGCTAGAAATCTGGAGATGGTGAGTTCAAAGGTACAAAACAAGAACAAAGTAAAGAAATTCTACCTATCAGGCACTGAGTAGAATTCCACTTAATTAAATTTAGATAGATTAATCCACTGAGTCTGTTTTGCCTGGACTTATTGGTTGTAGCCTCTGCTCTGAAGTTCAGGGGCAGAGTTGTATTTCATTAATATTGATGATCGCAAACTTCAAACCACCAAATTAACTCAAATTAACTAATTAAAAGTAATGGCTTCTGCAGATGACAAGCAGCACGCAGATAAGGTGGAAATCTGCAACACTCTGAAGGAATCCTCTCCCATTTTAAAGGGCCAACTCACAGGTAGGAGGGGGGGGCATCACCAGAACCATTGGGGGGGGCACAAATCAGGGAAGACTGTTCATCTACTGCACCTCCTTGTACTAAAGGCATCCTCTTTACTGAGGGGGCTGGAAAAGTCTAGGAATCAAGGAAGGAATGAGTCACGGTGAGGCGCTCCTGTCCTTCTTGACGGCCATTGGCTGCATTCATATTTCAGGCTGAGCCACTCTTGGTTACATAAAACAGTGTTTCCCAAGCTCGGCAACTTGAAGGTGGGTGGACTTCAACTCCCAGAATTCCCCAGCCAGCATAGAGTTGGGAGTTGAAGTCCACCCACCTTCAAGTTGCCGAGCTTGAGAAACACGGATATAAAAGAAATCTGAATCCATACCTTGTGTTCAGTCAAACCGCGTTTGCAAAAACAGCAATGGGATTCAAACTACATGCAAAGTCAAAAATATACAAGCTACATTTTGGTTTAGTGTGTTATACAAAACAAACTATTGTTTGACTCCATCTTTCTGTCAGAACAGCCTATCAGGCAGCTCAGACTGCATTCTTCTGCATGTTTTCAGAACTGATCAGTCTCTCCGGGGTGCTCACATTTTCCAACCTTAAAACTGTTATATGTTAACTGAAATACAATTATCATATTTGTTCCTGAACAATACGGCGCATGACTAAATCAAAATGACTTTTCACAAGAGTTTTTAGGAATTTCCCAAGCCGTGTAGAGAATGACTGCCTTCAGCCCTCACTTCCTCAGCAAGGCTTGAAACTAGCTTCCCCTCGCCTCAGTGGTGCCACCTCAGGTAGCCCGACCTGATTGGCAAGGATCACCTCTCCACCAGATCCACTTGGGAGGCAACTGGCCAGAACATTCGCAGCTTCCTCTCAGCCCCAAATTCCTGGAAGGAGCCACTCAATCGCAGCTCTCTTTGGCGCAAGGCCAGCATCCCAGAGAACTATTTGAGCTACGAAAATCCAGATGAGCACCAGATGGCACAAATAATCATCATTTCCCCTATTTCGTTACTACCATCTAGTGACCAATGGATTTCTGCTATGTATGAATCCCACCCCCCAAATATGTCTTAGTGCAGTGATGGCGAACCTATGGCACGCGTGCTGGAAATGGCACGTAGAGCCATTTCTCCCGGCACGCGGAGCCGTCGCCCGTTGCTCTTCCGGGTTCCGGTGCACCGGCCAGCTGGTTTTCATGTGCACGGGCATGCTGGAAACTGAAAGAGCAGCTGCCCATTGCGCATGCGTGCTCCAAGAAGATGATCTTCCTGTTTCCAGAGTGCGCATGCGCACAGGCCAGCTGGTCTGGTTTGGGGATCCCGGCGGTCGCTTCCTCAGGGAGCAGAGCAAGGTAAGCCGCGGCTTCCCTCCCTCCCTGACCAAGCGGGCTTCTTCAGTGGCCCCAGGCGGTCCGGGCCATCGTCACGTCCCTGTTTCCCTGCCATTGTTTCCCTCCGTCCCCACCAGAGGCTTTTTTCCTTTCCAGNTAAACCTGAACTAGAAAGAAAAAAACGAATTAGGTGGGACTCGACCCACCCAGGTCCCTCCAAACGGGTCTCCCTATGGTAGCCTCCCCGTTGAACTACGCTACCCGACAGTGATCCCCACTCAAACGGAGCCTGCTCTTCCGAACACCCGCTTTTTCCTGCAGCGAACCGAGCGCAAAAAGCCCTTCCCGCTTCTCCTCTACCTGCATGCTGTTACCGGCTCTGCACCCACCCACTACCAACAAGACGCCACTACCCGAGGCCACCCTGGCATGGGGGGGGGCTGGCAGGCCTGGCTGGCTGGCTGGACACAGCCGCCGCCGCGTTGCAGTGCCGCGCTGCCCAGGATCCACCCAGATAGCGGCCAGATCCACCCAGGTAGAGCTGGTAACAGCATGCAGGTAGAGGAGAAGCGGGAAGCGCTTTTCACCACACCCCCCCCCGCCAGCTCGTTCGCTGCAGGAAAGAGGGCGCTGGGAAGATCTCGGAGGGCAGGCTCCGTTTCGGTGGGCAATCACTGTCGGGTTGCGTAGTTCAGCGGGGAGGCACCTGGATGGGGCGAGTCCCGCCTAATTCGGCTGCATTTTTTTCCTTTCCAGACCAGCAGCGAACGAGCTGGGGGCAAGAAAAGCGCTTCCCACTTCTCTACCTGCATGCTGTAACTGGAGGATACTCCTCCAGAATCCCGGCCGCAAGCTGGCAGCCCCAGGGGAGCAGCAGGGGCAGAGCTGCTTGTTTTTGGTGGCTGGCGAGGGGGGGGGGGAGATGGTGGCTGGCGAGGGGGGGGAAGTGGTTCTCCCCCAGAATCCCAGCCGCAAGCGGGAGGGTAAGAACCGCTGCGCGGCCCCAGGGGAGCAGCAGGGGCAGAGCTGCTTGTTTTTGGTGGCGGGCAAGGGGAGGGGGCGGCCTCCCATTTGCGGCTGGGATTCTAAAGGAGAACCACCTCCCCCCCCTCGCCAGCCACCAGAAACAAGCAGCTCTGCTTCTGCTGCTCTCCTGGGGCTGCCAGCTTGCAGCCGGGATTCTGGAGGAGAATCTTCCAGTTACAGCATGCAGGTAGAGGAGAAGCGGGAAGCGCTTTTCACGCCCCCCCCCCCCGCCAGCCCGTTCGCTGCAGGAAAGAGAGGGGGC
>QLTV01000982.1:225302-240079 GCA_003457575.1 Thermophis baileyi
GGAAGAGCTTGGAGGGCAGGCTTCGTTTCGGTGGGCGATCACTGTCGGTTCACGTAGTTCAGCGGGGAGGCTACCATAGGGAGACCTATTTGGAGGCACCTGGATGGGGCGAGTCCCGCCTAATTCAGCTGCATTTTTTCCTTTCCAGACCAGCTCCAAGCAAGAGGTGCAGGCGGCAGCGCAAGAGCTGCTGAAGTTTGTGCACCTCTGGCTTGGAGCTGGTCTGGAAAGGAAAAAAGGGGCAGAGCTGCTTGTTTTCGGTGGTGGGCAAGAGGAGGGGGCGGCCTCCCACTTGCGGCCGGGATTCTGGAGGAGAACCACACCCCCCCTTCGCCAGCCACCGAGAATAAGCAGCGCTGCCGCAGGAGCTGAGTCCGTTCCGAAAGAGCATCCGGCGCCAGGGTAAGAGACGCGCCGGCCTGAAGGGAGGCTTGCCAGGCCCAAAAACGGGCAACGTGTGTGTGCGCGACGCACTTGTGCGGGGGTGGTGGTGTCACGGACACGAGACCGGGGAGTGTGGTGATCACGCGCGCATTCGCGGGGGATCGTTAGGGGGTCACGTGCGCATGCATGTCGTGGGCGGGGCGTGTGGGGAGCACTGCATTATGGGTGTGGGCACGCACACGCGCTACCCCCCCATGCTCCCCCCGTTTTTGGCCCGCGACGCCGAAAAGGTTCGCCATCACTGTCTTAGTGCCTCCTACGTCACTGTCATTTTTTCTTGTCACTACCCATCCTTACATCCTTCCGAGGTCGGTAAAATGAGGACCCAGATTGTTGGGGGCAAGAGGTTGACTCTGTAAACCGCTCAGAGAGGGCTGGAAAGCTCTGTGACTGAAATGCAGGAGCAGCAGCAAAAAGCATGGCTTCTCTAGAAAGGCGGCAGTCCCTCTCCGCACTTTGCAATACATTAGAGGCTTCTGCTTCCATCTTGTGCACTATGTTTTCGTTTTTGCCTTTTCCTGATTAAGAACTTCTAGGAAAGCCAGTTTGCATGCCGAACAGACAAACTAGTTTTAAAGTAACAATATTAGCTCTACAGTAAAGCTGTTCCTGCAGAAATGCCAAGAGTGATCTGAACACCAGGACCAGCCACCAAGAGGCTCCTTCCCTCAGCTTTGCAGAACAGCAATACTTATCCTTGAAGCACAGGGCAGGGGGGGAGGGGGATCCTTCTGGTATTATCACTGCTGCACATTTTTACCCCTCCTGCAGAGTTTAGCCCTTCCTAGAGGGGAACAGCTGAACAGAGTTGTCCTTAAAAGCAGCCTGGAGGAAACCAAGCTCAACAATGATTGTGATGGCGGGGTCTGCCCACTGCCATCCATGGGCAAACAGAGTCTGGCTTCTTTTACTGGCATCAAGCATCTCCTCCTCCTCATCTTCAGAATCAATCAGGGGCTTGAGATCAATAGGAGGGAGACTCGCCAGGGGTTTCCATCGCCCCTCCACAACACAGAATCCGCAAACCCTGGGAAGCCCAAAGGGCAGACGCCTATTCTGAAGAGAAGACCCACAGACAGACAGACACACACACTCCCAGGCTGAAGACACAGATCAGCCCCTGGCCACTTTCCCAAAGGGAGTCCAGGCGAGCCAAGCACAGCTCAAGGCACCCCTTGATCCACAGGGCCCCCCAGCACAACAGGACTCAGCCATGCAGCTAAAGCAAATTCAAAAGAGCTAATTGGACTGAGCAGTGTTCCCCCACCCCCACCCCCACTTCCTTGCAGAAGGGCAAATCTGCCCAGGGCCAAGGCTTCCAAGCGGCCTGCTTAAGAGGCCTCCTGCGCCCTGCTACAGCCATTGGGGCAACAGCCAGGCGCTTTCAGCATGATGAAGGAAGAGGAAAGCAGAGCTGCTCGCTTTGCTAAGAAGCCATAGTGAAGAGAGGGTGGGGGATTCAGAAACGGGAGGAGGCACTTCCTGTTATTAAAAGTGTCTGCTAAGCTCACACAGGTTTTTGTTCTGTCCACTTTCATTCTCGCTTAACCTGGCTGGTTGGTTGGTTTTGATGTTCTGGTTTTCTTAACGCTGCGTTTTGGATTTCTGCTCTTTTTCATTGCATTGTTCTATTTTTATGCAGAAAACTACTTATTCCAAGGCTGTCTGCAAATAACAAAACGGAAAGGAAAGGAAAGGCCTTATCAATGTGCCTTTCTTTGGCCAATGCTGGGAAGAAAGGGAGATGGCATCCCTAAACACAAATGGCATGCGGGGGTTGCCCGGTTGCCCACCCTTCTCATGGCAAGGTGGGGGCAGAAGGGGGTACAGAAAACACAAGGAAGATCAAGCAAAACGCCCCAGCTCCTGAAGGCCTCACATGGCTCCTCGTCTTAATGCCCCCCTCCCCAAAAATGGGTTCTCACCCTCCCAGGACCGGGCAAGGGGCAGCACCCAGTCCTCGAGCAGGGCTCCCTCCCAACAGAACCCCTGCGGGGCATGGATTCCTTTCCCCTCTTATGAAGCAAGTTTGGGGGTGCTGGAGAGCTGGGCGGGCCAGCTGTACCCCAATACTCGAGGCTCCCACACTGTTTGCCAACCAGCGCCTATTAAAGGGGAGCCAGCCTCAAGCGGCGGCTACAGAGAAAGCAGGCAACCCGCGGCCGGGGCGCTTCTTTGCGGGCCGTTCCGGGGAGCAGCCGCTGCCTCCCCCGGCGCTGGCCTTGCACGGCGGCCGGCAGGGCAGGGCAGGGCAGGGCAGAGCCGAGCCCGCATAAAGCCCGGAGAGGCCGCCTCCGAGCTCGCCTACCCAAAGCGCGGCCGCAGGGCTTCCTTGCGCGGATGCGGCGGGCAGGGCTGGCAGCTGCGCGGGCCAGAGCCGAGGCGGCCAAATAAGGCGCTCTTCGAGCCGCACCGGCCGGGAAGGGCCCGCGGCGACGTCATCCGGAGGAAGCATCGAGTCACCCTTTCCTGCGAGCCTGGCGCGGGGCCGAGGGAGGCTGCGGCGGTCGGAGGAGCAGAGACGCCCCGGCCCAAAGCGCGGCAGGCGGGGGGCTGGCGGGACGCCGCAGGGCGCTGCATTTCCTGGCCCCGGACGGGGAGGGGGCAACGCGGCCCTACCCGGAGGAGGAGGAGGAGGAGGCGAAGCTTCGCTCCCTTCGGCCTTCCTGGGGCGGGGAGGGGCTGCAGAGAATGGCAGAGCAAGCCGGGCAGAAGGGGGGGGGAGGTACTGACATTCCTTTGCAGAATTTCTCCTGGCAGATTCAAGCTCGCCGAGTTCTCGGAGCGAAAAAGACTCAAAATTTCAGCTGGTCAGAAAGAGCTAAATCCCACGTTGTGATTATTCCAAGTTGGAATAAACCCTTTGTCATCAGCTCCATGGACCCAGATCCTAAAGCATGGCCCTTCCCACAATCCGAATTAAATGCCAAGCATGCTAATTTTAAACCTCCACCAACCTGAGATGCAAAAATTAACATAGGCGCTCATAGCATGGAAACAAGCGATCAAGTAACCTAACCCTAGTCCACCACCCAGACAGGGGCATTAGTGAGCAACTCCAAAATTGATTCAGGGTTGCCCACAAAGCATATCAATTATCATTGTATAGATATGAGGGGACCAACCTATGATTTTTTTTAAAAAAGTGAGTTTATGTCCAAATAAGTACGGTATATGGCACAAAATGGATTCGACTGAATCAAGCAAGCTAACCCTCCTCCTAGGAAAAAAATCTTCCCGGGACAGGAAGCCCGCTCTGCACTGGCAGCCACAACCCCTTGATTGAAGCCCCACCCTTTTTTTTCCCCATGCGTCACAGCTGCCATCTTGACTTTTTTGACTCCACCCCGCAAAAGAGCCCTCGTAGCATATTAGCCTGGTCTGCGCAAGGAATTATAAAGGCAGCCTTGTGAACTACTTCAGCACTGCAGGATGTTGTGAGTAAGGCTTCCCTGAAAAAATTGAACAACTTTTTTTAAAAAAGAAGGATTTGAAAGTTGCTAGATCTGACCTGCTATTCTCAGCAATTTGGAAATAGGAGCTGGTGGGTCCACCCAGTTCAGCTGCGAGTTCCCAAGCATGTTGCCAGCCTTCCCCCCCCCACCCCCATCCTGCCAGTTCAAGCTATTCAATGCTTAGATTTTGCTGCTTTTCAACCTCACTCTCCAACTCCCTAGTGCCTAGTCAGTCCTATTGGTGCCAGGTAGAAAAATTCCCTGCCTCTTCCCCACCAGCTCTTGTTCCACCAGATAAAGCATTTACTATTGAAATTCCTTTCAAAGCACGAGAGGAGCAAACCCCAATTGGGGGGGGGGGTGTTGCACCTATTTAGTGACCAGGTGACCCAGCAACAACACCTTGTCCATTATGATGGGGGGATGGTCTCCTGGGCTTCTCTCACTTCCATCCATGTCAAGAGCAGATAGCAGGGGAGGGACCCCTCTCCCCGCCCCCCCCCCCCACACACAGAGGACCCTTCCTCAGAGCTAAGAAGGCGCCCTGGCCTTTAGGAGTTTGGGGACTTTTAATTTCTGGAAAAACCTGGAGGAAAGTCCACTCAGTTTTTCGCCTTCAGGTGGTTACTAACATCAAACTGGGAGACCAGTGACTAAAACCGGCCGTTTGCTTACTGAATGTAGTTCTGTCTCATCTTTTATTTGCCTGCTTTTGTACTTCTTCCATGGGATTTTTAGGTACTTTGACCACTCTACAAGCACCACTTGAGGGAATAAATAAGGCGGCTGCAGTAAAGGCAGACATTCTTCACAATGCGCTACCATCCCTAGAACCTTCAGCTCCACTTGGGGAGAAATGCCTTTGCACAAGGACACACAACCCACTTTTCCAGCTGGCAAGCGAGACAACCTGGTGCAACTGTGGTGAACGTCCTTCGGCTGCATTTTGCCACAACCCCTTCAATTCCCTGCAGCAGCTTTTCCTGCGTTCTCTTCCTCCCCAACTCTCTGGGAGCCACAAAAGCACCCAAGGACCAAGCCACAAAAGCACCCAAGGACCAGCGGCACCTGGCAAAGGAGAGAAGAGGCCTCTAAGCCAGCATTTATTAACAGGCTGTAAACAAAGAGGGTTGCGCCAAGATATTTAGGAGGTGTTTGATCTGCCATTTTTAATAGATTGGTTAATACTTTATACTGCGTTCTGCTTAAATTGCTTTGTCCTTCAAACAGCAAGCACTTCTTTGAAGGGTGGGCCTCTTGAATTTTTTCCTGTTCTTTTTTTGTGACCCGTTCCCTAAATATCACCATCCCAACTTGCAGAATTTGGGATGGGAAGACCCAAAAAACCCCATGGTCTTAAAAATAGGCAATTGTATTTAATTAGCCAAAACAAAATCCTGCAAATACCCCACAAAAAGGGGGGAAAATCCTGCCCTCACCATCTTCAGGCCTCCACCCTCCCCATAAGGCGCAAGTGCCGCTTGGGCAGTACAGGGTTCCCCCCCCCTCGACCTTGAAGAGGGCAGACTTGGCCTTGCTCCCGCCCATCCAGCAGAGCCCTTCCTTCCACAGCACCCCAGAGTGTTGTGTTGGTCGCCATGGCTCGTCATGAATTTGAGAGGGGTGGCCATGTAAATCGAAGTAATAAACAATCAGAGCTTCTAAAAAACAGTAACAATAGCTCTTAACTGTTAGTTTCAGTCCAATTTTATTCAGAGGCCAACTTCAGGGAACTGGTGAATATTGAAGTTCTAGATCCGTGATGGCGAACCTATGGCACGCATGCCACAGGTGGCACGCAGAGCCCTCTCTGCGAGCACGCAAGCCGTCAGCTCAGCTCAACTGCGCATGCGTGTGTGCCTCCCGCCGGCCAGCTGATTTTCGGGTCTCTGCCGTGCATGTGCGGGGGGCGGGGCGCATGCAGGAGATGCACGCGCATGCGTGGGAGGTTGCGCATGCATGCACGGGGAGCGTGGGGGTGTGGCGCCCCCCCTCATGGCCCGTTTTTGGTCCTAGGAGGCTGCAGGGAGGCCTGCTAGGCCCAAAACGGGGTGCGAGGGAGGTCGTGCACGCATGCGCAGGGGGAGCAGGGCGCACGGCGGTGTGTCGCACGCACATTGCATTATGGGTGCAGGCACGCACGCACGCTTTTGGCACACGACGACAAAAAGGTTAGCCATCACTGTTCTAGATTCTATCCAAAATTTTGTATCTTTGATTCAATGGGACAGATCAGTGACCAATGTGGGGACTAAGCCTAGAGCAGATCCCTGGCAAGTGTTGAGACCAGGTCAGAGCCTGGTCCCAGTGGGGCTACTGGAACCCATCCATCCTTTGGTTGCAGGTCAACTCATGAGGGACGAGGAAGACCCCCCCCCAGGGCAGACTAATTTGAAGAATCGGCCCATCTCTTCAGTCTAGATTTTGAAACGAAGGGTCATTTCTTAGCCTTTGAGGAACCTGCTGGAGGGCTGGACTCCAAAGAACAGAAAAAGAAACTAAATCTGATCTAACTATACTGTAAGTAAATTAAGCAATAAGTCAATTAAAAGCCAGTTTGGTGTAATGATTAAGGCACAAGGCTAGAAGCCAGGAGACCGTACGTTCTAGTCCCATATTTGGCACAAAGCCAGGTGGGTGATCTTGGGCCAGTCCCTTTGTCTCAGCCCTGGAAAGCAAGCAATGGCAAACCACTTTTGAAATATCTTGCCAAAAAATCTGCAAGGACTTGTCCAGGCAGTCTCCAAGATCGGACACAACTGAACGGAAGTAAACTTGATCACTTTCCATTTATTTAGCAATTTCCCCTTCTTATGGTGAAAACTGCATGACTGCAGCAATTTCTGGAGGGACTGGAGGAGCTCCAAACCCATTTTGGAGAGGGGAGGGGGGATCATTGTGTTTTATGCCATTTGTGGGGAAAATCATCAAGAGGGCACAACGATTCAGAGATCTTCACCATCCCAAGGGAGCCATGTTAAGTAATAAACACACAGAGCTGAAATCCTTTTTAATAAAAACCAAGCGGCTCTTGGTGTTAAAATAAAAGAGGAAACACGCTTGTCGCACTGTGGGCAATATCCTGCCAGGGAAGGATACTGGTGAAGTGGTTGCGTGAGAATTCAAGAGGCCTAGCAAGCAAGGAAGTTCTAGCTCCAGAAACAGAGAAAGTTCTTCCTTCCATGCGCAAATTGTTTGTAAAAAAAATGAACAGGGAAAAGAGGAAGAAGATGGGAAAGGACGTTCGTTGAGGTCCTCCAAAGTTGAATTTAATTATAGGAAAGTCACCTTTGGAGAACCTTATGAAGGTCCATTTCCATCTCCTTTCCCCCGTTTTTTTCTTGGTAATCATAGTAACACAACAGAAAGCTTAGTAAATTAGTGGAGGAAGCATAAAAAAGAGCAGGTCTTTAGTAAAAATGTAATAAACTGGCATAAATAAAAGGAACATCTTGTTTCTGGCAGCAGCTAGTAAAATGCTTCCAAGACATGAAATAGTAGAATATGAAAGGCAGCAGATAGAACAGTTCATATATTCCTTTTTGTCATAATTACTCAGTTTTTTCCCTTAAAAGGGAAGATGATCTTCCCAACCAGCTTTATAACCACAACCCATTGAGCACTGTACCATTTTAAAAGGCAAAGCACATCGATTCAAGCCAAGGTGGCGCAGTGGTTAGAGTGCAGCACTGCAGGCTACTTCAGCTGACTGCTAGCTGCAGTTCGGCGGTTCAAATCTCACCGGCTCAAGGTTGACTCAGCCTTCCATCCTTCTGAGGTGGGTAAAATGAGGACCCAGATTGTTGGGGGCAATATGCTGACTCTGTGAACCGCTTAGAGAGGGCTGTAAAGCACTATGAAGCGGTATATAAGTCTAAGTGTTATTGCTATTGATTCCTAAGCATTTCTAGCACTGCAAGGTATAGAACACTCTTCAAAAGTCTTAAAAGCAAGCCATCCTGAATATTTTTTCACTTTTTTGAACAGAAGCCTGACCCCTCGGAGAGCCCCTTGCCTGCGCCCCCCCCCCCCCCCCCCCCCGCAGATTTTGCTGGCAAACAAGATGGCCGGTGTGCTGCTTTCAAGGAAGAGTCTAACACTGAATTGAGCCCGGAAAACAAGTGGTGACCAGCACCAACCTACAGCATCTGTGTGGGCATGAGATGACTGTGATTCCATTCATGGCTAGCAGCTTGCTTGGGTACTTTTCATGCATAAATGTACTGGAGCAGCCCAACTGCAATTCAACCAAGGCATGGGTAACTGTTGCCAAGTTCTGTAAATGTGCTCCCCAGCTTTCATCTGAAAACTGCCATGGGGCACTGCTAGGGAGCCCCCCCTTTCAAGAATACTTCCAGAGCAGTTGCGCTGAATTCCAGCCCTGAGCCAGATTTCCTTACAGAAATTTGAATTCCTGGCTTGTCTGGCTTTAATTTCAGCTTGTTCACCCTCATCCCACATACTACTGAACTGAAGCAACATCTGAAGCCAATTTGCTTGGGGTTAATGACAAGAAGCAATAAAACTACCATTATTGAAATACTGATGAAAAGTCACAGCAAAGCTCCAGCTGATTTCTTTTGCATTGCTGGCAAATAAGGGAACAAGATGAGCCCCACAAGGCACCCCAGGCTAATGGCCATGCCGACAAGCAAGGAAATCAGCCCCTTCCACTCACTGGGCATGTGATAAGCAATCAACCACTGCCAGGGGGGCTTCAGAGTTAACAGTTCCCCACTCCAATCTTCCTTGCACAAATCAGGAGATTCAGTCCCACATCCTGACCAAAAGCAGGGCTGAAATGGACCAGATCACTCTAGATATAACTAGGATACATTTCTCAAGACGTTTTCACCAACTTGATCTCCCTGACCAAGAATGAAATATTTGCGGTTGGTCAATAATTCCAGGAGTCATGCAATTCCAGCAGTCAAACCTTGATAATGAAGGACTCTTTATTTTACTGGGCTAATTCAGAGTTTTTAAGTTATGGTCTTATAACTTGGCTCTTTTAAGCAATAAGGAACAAAGCCTACTTCCAAATGTTTTTTTAAAGATTATCCTAACCTAAAAAGAACCCTAGAGCAACTAACCTTAAAATTTAAGCATTCCTTTAAAAAGAAAATCAAGTCACAAAGAGGACAGAATTCTTTTATTCCTTAAGCCTAGAAAGACATACCAAAATCCTTGTTAATGTTTATGAAAGTATTCAACATACAAATGTACACAGATGTAAACCAGGCACAAGTATCCTCAATGTCTATGGAGATTCTCAGTCATCCAGGTTATGATTGTCCCAAAGGTGCTTTTTCAAAAGGCAACTAACTGGACTTTGTTTTTTTTCCTTGAAGGTGTTTTACTTCTCATCCAAGAAAGTTCTTCAGTTCTGAAGAAGCTTTTTGGATGAGAAGTGAAATGTCTTCAATGAAAAATGAAAAAGTCCAGCTGCCTTTTGAAAAAGCACCTTTGGGACAAGTATCTTCCAGGTATCTGGAGAATGCCTGGCAGGGGACGGTGACAATAAATGGACTTCAGGCATGGCTGCTTTCTTTAGCCATTCACTGCGGAGTTGGAAAGCACTAAAGTGCTACTGTCTACAAAGCTGTACAGGAACACCACACCTCTGCTCTGCTCAGAAGACAACTCTGCAGTTGTGATGAATCCCTGACAACAAAAATAGGTCCATTTTGAGGTCAGGAGAAGAACTTTTTCAAAGACTTAATTCTGAAGGTTGTTCGCAAATGTTGAAGGCACCAAGTTTTAGGAAAGATAGTTTACCTGTTCAACCACCAAGGCCCTGGATTTTGCTGTTCTGAGACAAAATGAAGATATTGTATCACAAGACTGCTTCACCCTTAGATGTTATCTGACCATTACAGAAATCAAACAAACACACTGAACGCAAACCAGAGGCATGGAAATAACCAGCAAGACTACTGCCAACTTGTAATTTCTATTCTAGTACCAGTGGAAAGTTATTAAACACACAAGGAGTAATCAAAGTACTGGCATAATAAATATTTTAATTCCATTTTCTATTAAATTAGTTTTATTTCTGACCACAGCTTCATTTTGGCCCTGCCCACTTTCTAGATTATGTTGGGCAAACAGATCTGGGCTGCAAAAGTCCAGGCAGCCATGAGAGGGCAGCAAAGTGATACCAGAATCGGGGAGCTTTAACAGCCATCAACTGCTCATTTCTGCGCTTTGCAGGTCAGAAAGGGCAGGACCAGGAATGTGGCCCCACACAGGATTGGAAAGAAGTTGCACATTCCTGCTGTAATCTCCGAGGAGAGGAGAAGATAAGGACTGTTTGAGTCACCAACCCCTTCAGACTGCAAGGAGTCCTACTAAAACCCTGAGGCTGGTGGAGGCTTTGGATGGCCCTCAGACCCATAAACTCTTCCCATAGTGTAATTTTAATGTAACAAAAAGAGATTATTAAATGAAGAATCAAATGAACAAATTAATTCAAATTAATTTGAATTAACCACATTCAGGTTTTCTCTTGGAGCAGGACCCCCTTTGTGCCAGTCACTCCCACCCTCTCAGCCCAGCCTACCTCACAGGGTTGTTGTGGAGAAACAAAATATCCCTAAAGAAGGAGTATTAGGTATGTTTCCTGCCTTGTGTTATTTATAAACATAATAAAAGTGGGATTAAAAAAATAAAAAATCTAAGACTTAATCTTACATCTGAGATAGGCAGCTCTAGAAATTGAATAACATAAACAATAAATAACACCCAAGTACAGATTTCTGCCTGGGAAAAGGGGCACTTCTCAGACCATCAGGGTAATTCTGGCACACTTAAAACAAGAGTGCTACTCAGGCTCACTGAAGACATACTTTTGCCTTAAGAAGGTTAAGTGTGCATTCTTAGTTTATCATTTACAGTAATTGCAAACACAAAGACACGGTTTCTCAATCTTGGCACTTTAAGATGTGTAGACTTCAACTCCCATGGCTTCCTGGCCGGCTGGGGAATTCTGGGAGTTGAAGCCCACATTTTTCCAAGTTGCCAAAGTTGAGAAACGCTGCACTAATAGATCCCATGAATTCGGGCTTTGTTTTACTTTTTTAATATGAAATCAGATCAGACAAAATAGTTTCTATCCATGATCACTGGAGGCAAGGACAACTGACCCAGGCGCTGTGGGAATCTGAGGAAATCGGCCCCCAGGAGTTCACCTGGCAACTAGTACATGTTTACTCTGGCCAGAAGTGGTGCCCAGAAGGCACGGCTGCAGATGTCCTCTGCCCAAAGGACTCCAGCTAGGAATTTGGTTCGGAAGGCTGAATACAAGGGCAGCCTCATGGATTTGTTCCCCAGATCCACCTTCAAGCTATGGAATCACAGCTGTAGATGGCTGCAAATGTACCCAATGTCTAAAAATGCGGATTGGTTGCTGGTGGCCCCAGGCGTGTGGGGGGGGGAGGGAGGGGGGAGGAGGAGGCGCAGAAAGGAGGGAGGCAGCCTCCGAAGGGAACAGGAAGAGAGGGGAGGGGGGCTTGTTACGACATCCGCCTTCTCAAAAGAAGGTCTTCAAACCTCACAGTGGGGCTAGCCTGGCGTGTCAAAAAAAAGCCCTCCTGCCTAGGAACAAAGCAGCCATTTGGTTTCTTTCTTTCTAAAAATGGCAGGGCTTTTTTTTTTTTTTTAACTGAAGAAAGGGAAGCTGCAGCTCCATCTCATTTCAAAGGTTATACCACTCAAGTATCAGATACCCATCTCTTTAAAGAAGCTATTGTACAACCCAAGGAACAAGGAGTTAGAGAATCAAACTGATCTTTCGCCAGCAGTGGGGAGGAGGGGGGAATCCACTCACCATACCCTTAGTATTTTAAGGAAGCTGTGTGTTGCATTCCCCCCACCCCCATCTATGCCACTTTGAAAAACATTCTCCTGTTGTGAGCTAATCAAACTAGTCTCCTATTTTGCTCCTTAAAGTTTTCAGCTAGAAAATAAGCCAAGATTGTCCCTTCTTTTCTCTTGGAATCTTTTCTCCTAAAATCTTCCTGTTTTTCCCCAAAAGGAAGTCAAGTACAGACTTGACACACTCCACATTTAGCACACCTCACCTTCCTTAGCCAAGGAAGCCGTTCCAGTCAAGCTCAGACAAGGCTCTGCAGCAACTCCGAACTCATTTACCAGCTCCAAACTAACATATTCTCGGCACAGTGAAGATCTGCAATGATTTCAGTTCAAAACGCTTCTTCCAAAGCCAGTAGTCAGAAAGATATAGCTTATTACAGCTTATGCCAGCTATGTATATTTCAGCAATCACAGGGAAAACTCTGAAATTCCATTTTGAAAGACCCAAGGAAGAATACAAGATATGGAAGCTCTCCAAAGCGGCTGGCCCTGGTCCAACGTAAGGCAGCAAAACCAGGCCAACCACAAATGCGATTAGCAAACCGAGGAGCTCCCATCTGTCCCCCAGGACAAGATGCCCCAGGCACATGCCTCTAGTCTCCAGAGGCATGAGCCGTGTGCAGCTCCCCATGCCGTGCACCCCCAACTCTAGCTGTGAGCTCTGCCTTGCTCCTGCTTGGCATCAGCAGGTTCTCCTGCAGGGCTAAATCTCTCTGCACCATGTGACTTATTTTTAACTTAAAGAATATTACAAAACAACACAAGTTAATAGGCCAGCCTCCAAGGACAGCAGTCCCTTTGGCATTCTTCAAAAATAAACATGGCTTCATTTGGGAGCGTGCCAACCAATCCCATGCAAAGATGCAGGTAAGGCAGGTGAGCGAGAGCATCCCAGAAGGGATGGCACAGAGCATCTGTCAAGCACCGCTGCCCTCTGGTAAAGGACCAGTTTGTAAACAGCTGCGCCCACACAGCAGCCATTCTTATGAGCAGCCACAGGGAACCAGTGACATTTCTCAAAAGTGCAAAGCTCTCTAGCCAGTTACCTTACCCTGGAACTAGCATTTGGGTCCCTAAAAGGGCAACCCCAGTCCCTCAGCAGCCTCCCCGGCCTCTAACTTTCCACAGGGATCCAACTACAATTCTTGTCAGCAGCAGAGTCCCCGGTGCTCACATCGTGCAATGGTATGTCAGAATGACTTTGGGGAACGGGGGGGGGGGGGGGGGAAAAAAGAGGGTTGGGGGGGGGGGGGGGGGGGGGGGGGGGGGGGCAAAGAGATGTTGCCTAGGAGTGGCCAGATAAGAGGGCACAACCTGTGGCTGGGTGGGGCAAGAGACTTAGAAGGAACCCTCCCCAAGATCTCAGGCTGCAGAATTGTACGTTCAAATTCTGTTAATGTAGCTTTGCCATAAAGCAGAATTAATCTTATCTGGTTGTGTTCCCTGTCTGGTTGATCTGGTAAGGCTGACACATCCGGACAAAACCGGCAGTGCTCCGAGGGAATTGCTTCCGTTCAGACTTGGGATGTGCACAATACTGGACTGCAGATCCCTTAGACCAGACCAGGGCCTTGTACAGCCCCAGGGCTACATCTGACCCTTTGGCTGTCCCCGTCTGGCCCATGTGTGATCACTTGGAAATTAGAAATCAAATGTAAATAAGTGTATACCACGCACGCAATGCAACTACGTTGCTTTTTTTTTTTTTTGAAGGCAACTATTTTTCAATTTACGCATGTGCGTGCATGCCTACACACCTTCAGTTCTATTGGTTCAGCCCTCCATAACAGTCCCAGTTTGTCACGTTGGCCTCTTGGGAAAATTACCCCTCCCCTTAGACCAACCATTGCTACTACTGAGAGTAGGTGCAGCTTTCACTTCTCTGCAATAAAGGAGGACCGTCCCCTTTCTTGCTCAGCTTTCTGGATTTCCAAAGAATCTGTTACTGTTAGAAACAAGATGCTGGCCTGGCAACTCTTCCACCAGGGCCCTTGTGCACGAGGAGTCAGGAAACCCACAGGCCTGGCAGGAAGAAGGCCCATCTTCCATCCCTGGGTCTCCAGACCAAGGAGGTTCAGAGAGTAACTGCTGGGAAAGGCCTCTGGCTATGCCCGAAGGAGTCGATCGGCCTTTCCCCACCCAGGCAACGGTTATGGGAGACAGGTATGAGCTACCGAAAGCTATTGAAACAATACAAAGAAACGCACCCAAAGCCACCGATCATGCTGGCCAGACACTATGGCGGGCAGGTCCTGCTGGCTGGGAAGTCCCTACAGCTTGAAGTTGCCAAGGTTGAGAAACGTTGAGGTCCCATCAAGGGAAATGGAAGCTCTTCTTCATAAAAAACACGCCGTCTCAAACGGTCCCTCCCAGCTGAGGCACCGACGGCCACCCGCCGCTGGGTCCCAGCACTGAGCAGCAGCGGCAGGCCGGACTGGCCATTTGCGCCCTAAAGGAACCGGGACTCTCTTACTCGACGGGCGAGGGGAGCAGGAGGGGGGAGCCGGGTCGAGCCTGCAGAAGTGCCTCCTTGGCTGCCTCTCCAGCGTGGACGCCCCGGGGCCTCACGTGGGCAAAGGCCACGCGGGGGAAATTCTGCCCTTGCTCAAACTCTCGGCCGGAGCCGGAGCCGCCGCCGCCCCTCCGCCTGAAGAGCGGGAAAGCTTCGGCGGGGCCCGGCCGGCCTCTGCTCTCCTCCGCCTCTCAGCAGCCGCGGCATCCTCCTGCCAGCCGCGGCGCAACCGGCGATGCTCCGCGGGGCCTTCCTCCCAAGGCCGCCGGCTCCGCCTGCCCGTCCCAGAATCGAGAGGGAGGCCGACCGGGAGCGGGGTCCGGAGAGGCTGGGCCGCCTCGCCCTTTCCACCCGGCTGGAGCGAAGCCCGCTTTCCCACGGGCGAGCACCGGCATCCGGCCCGGCCGAGCACAGCGGTTCCTAGCCAGACACCCGCGCGGCCCCCGCTCCGGCCACGCTGCCCCCGAGGAGGAAGGCGGGCCTGCGGGAAA
>QLTV01000982.1:281985-297235 GCA_003457575.1 Thermophis baileyi
AGCGGCGGAGCGAGGCGGCCAATCCGGAGAGAGTGCCCCCCCCCGCCCAGCTGGAAGCGGACCGGCCGCCCGTCGCGCAAGGAGGGAAGAGCCGCCCCGCCTCCCGTCCTGGCCCGGAGCCCCCGCCCGAGGGGGGCTTTTCCTCGGAAACATGGGGGCATGGAAGACCCCCGTCTCTCTCACGGACACACGCGCGTGCATCCAGCCCCCCCCCCCCGGGCCATGAGCTGTCCTGACTACGGGATTGTTACCTTAAATGTAGAGTTGCCAGCTGCTTTGCCACTTTCCACAATGAAAAGCGTTATAGCAATAATTTGCAGAAGTCAAGCAAGAACAAACTCAACAGTTGCTTCGCGGGGGGGGGAGGGACAAAGAGGGTCAGGGGCTGCCTGTTCAAAAGGCACCCGCGTCTCTGGGGTTCCTGCGCCAAGCGGGGTGGCGGCTGCAGACTAGATGGCCTGGGGGGCGGGGGCTGGCTGGCCCTTTAGTAACTGGCCGAGCCCCTTCTTCTCCCCAGGGCTGCCGTTCCCTTACCCACTGAAACAAATGGCTGGAATGCATTTGATCGGCCTCCCCGTTAATCTCTCTGCCATCCAAACCTGGAAGCGATGGGTGGGGGGGAGGTTGGGGGCTGCCTCTGTCTTGGGCAGGATGGGTGGCTTCTGTGCTGGTCCTTTAGCCAGGACGCCAGACTGGCCGGCTGGAGCTGCTTTTGGGGGAAGCAAACACAACCAGCATCCAAAGAGAGGCAGACAGGCCAGCCCTTAAATTAGAGACCCCACATGTGGGCCTTTGGTCTCCCATCTCTCTGGGCAGAGAAATTGGGTCCATGGGGCACCAGAGGCTTCATATTCTCCCCTTTGTTGTCAGCTTGACAAAGTCGGGCTGAAAGTTCAATTGTCCGTCCTTCTAGGCCACTGACAAAGAGCCGGGGTGATGGCGGCTGGTTACAATCATTAGAATAGCTGCTGATGAGTTTTACATTGACATTTTCTAAAGATGCTTATAATTATGGTCAAGTTATATTATTTGACTACATTTGCTTTGGAAAGAAAATTGCTCAATTTCCGAAATAAAACAGAGTTGGTTCTTCTTCGTGTGTGTGTGTGTGTGTTTAAAAATTAAAATTTTTTAAAAAAATGAAACACAGAAGAACATCACTCTGCTATTGCCAAAGCAACGGGAAGGGACAGAGCATGCTGTTCAGGAGAAGATCTTATGCAATCTACCCCCCTCCCCCCCCCCATCCCTCTGGTGCCTCTGTTTATAGCCTGGTTTTGTTTTATGGCCTCCATGAGTTGGAGCACATCCTGTTTTTCTCTCCTCTTCTTCTCCTTCCTTTTGCAGGCTACTTTTTCCAAGCACTCCGCAAAACTGCTCTACAAGATTAAAGGTAAAAATATAAAAGCTAACGAGAAGGTTGGTGGAGCCTCGACAGAGCTGGGGAAGGAACCAGGAGTTGAAAAGTTCTTTGATGTTGGTGAGGAGTGACCTAAAACCGATTCCAGGGGCTCAACAGCCTTTGTCCAAGAAGGACCCAGGTCTGGTGCTTTCATTTGGGTGGGGTTGTAAAAGACTCGAGTTGTTACTACCACTTCTGTTTGGGCAGAAACTGGCTGAATATGTTTCACATTTAATTACAACCAGGAACTTTTTACTCTCACGTATGGGGTTTATGAGCTTCAGAACTGAACTGTAGTTGTTCTTATTTTTCTCATGGTCATATATTTATTTTTCTTATTTTTATAATTTTCAATAAATCATTCAGCTAGCTCTGGAAATATTTGCTCAAAATTTCAGGAAATGTTATGCATTTGGTTAATTTTTTTTTTAAAAAAAAATCCTCGTTTTTCAAATCATTCACGTTCCCTGGGCAGACAGTTAAAGAGGCAACTGGGT
The DNA here is from genome assembly GCA_003457575.1 of Thermophis baileyi. Lineage (NCBI taxonomy): Eukaryota > Metazoa > Chordata > Lepidosauria > Squamata > Dipsadidae > Thermophis > Thermophis baileyi. The sequence goes on from QLTV01000982.1 coordinate 283,885, forward strand.
TTCATGTTCAGCCTGGATCTTTCTGAGGAAATTACCGTGTTAATTACTTTGGGCTCCATAGCTGGAAAGAACCATCCAAAGGATGGTCAGGTGTTTGAAAGAATCAGATGAGTTAACATTTTTTTCATCTAAGGTGCTAAAATGAATGAGTTAAATTTAATACTTCTTTCGATATTTTATTACGTACTTCTGGGCCACTGATTTTAGTGGTCAAGAAACAACCGGAAAGAATTATACTGATGAAGGATGAAGTGCGAAGGAAGTATTTGAGGGCTGTTTAGAAGAAAGACAACCTCTTTCTTCTAAAAGTTTGGAGACACAGTGTGATTGTGATCCGCAGAAGTCCCTCCTTAACTAGGAAATGTTGGGAGGAAGTAATATGCTTTAATATGCTAAACCACAAATCTAAGCCATAAAACCCACGGCTGCTTCAGCAACTGCCTGTTGAATTAACCCAGTGGCTAGATTTGTGAAGTTGAGACCTGCTTCCATGTTGTTTGGATCGATCTCCCTCCATCAGAAAAGAGGCAGAGCAGTGGGGAGGAAGGGGCTGCAGAAGGAGCCCCACCAACTCCCTGCTCCCCTTTCTGCCCAACTGGGGCAGGGGTAAGAAGGACCCTCGTCCCTCTCTTCTCATCCTATAGGAAAGGGAGGTGATCCAAGAGCCTGACAAGTCCAGCCTATTTAGTCTTCAGAAGTCTCCCATCACTTTTCTTCTGAAACATTATTAAAAGGATTGGACTCTTAATAATAGTAAGAATAATGATAATAATACCTGCATGATTCCTAGTTAGAAGCACATCACTGGATAATGAAGCCTCTGCTGGATGAATATTGTAGATGATGATGATGATGACAGACCTTTTCCTGTTCTTGGCAGCCAGTTGCAAGAGATGAAACCATCGGAGGAAAAGATCTCCTTGAACATTGGGGGTCTCCGGTATGAGACCTATGCCAGCACCCTCCAGGCTTTCCCTGGCACCAAGCTATGCCGCCTGACGGAGCCCCAGGCAGCTGCCACCTTCGACTACGACCCGGACACCAAGGAGTTCTTCTTTGACAGAAGTTCCTGCCTCTTTGAGGAGGTGCTCAACTACTACAGAACCAAACAGCTCCACTGCCTTGACCTGACCTGCAAGTCGGCCCTGGATGAGGAGCTGGCCTTCTGGGGGCTCAGCAACACCCCCCTGGCACCCTGCTGCTGGCAGAAATTGGCCATCGCTGAGGGGCAAAAGGAAGATTACGGCATCCGGGAGGAAGACCAAGAAGTCGCTGGGCTCCTGGACCAGGCGGGAAGGAACCAGAGCGCCTGGAGGGGCCGTTGGCGGACCAGAATCTGGGCCATGTTTGAGAAGCCCTTCTCCAGTTTAAGTGCAAAGGTCAACTAGGGTTTGGGGGGGCAGCATGTGCTTCTTGCAGTCTTGCCTCAGTGGTTTTCTCGGCCTCTTCAGGGGCCATGAGCCGAGGCCAAGCCAAAGGCACCCGTCCGTTTTGTTAGCGTGAAGCGGCTGGTCACTCTTTCAGAACTGCGTTGAGCCCTTGGTCCCGCTGCAGGGAGAGTCCAAGGGCAGCTGGAGGGCAGCCATTTGGGTTGCCTCTCTGGCCTTGAAGCCCTGCAGGACAGGCTCAGGGTCAGCTGAAGGGCAATTTATTCATTTTGACACCCATTTCTCTCAGGCGTTATAAGAAAATACCTTCAGGATTGTTGGGATGAAGAGCATGGCACATCAAGTAGAAATCTTGCTGCTCGTTATAATAGTAGTAAAAGTAAGAATGGCGATTTGATTAGCTCCCCGTGGGGTGAAAATCAACCTATTAAGGATGCAACACTGAAACAGCCTTCCTCCAGCCTCCTCCAGCTTCCTCCTCCTCTATTTCAGACAAAGCTGGCCAGAGATGGGACCCCCCCCAATTCTTCCCCAAGTTCATGAGCAGAGAAATTGGGCAGACATTTTCCCCCCTGAATTTTTCTAGGGGAAGGAGAAATTCTCCAGGGAGTGCCTGGGAGGAGGCTCTTCCTGAGATTATGGATGGGAATGGATAGAAGGGGGAGGGGGGAGAACCAGATGTTAGAGAGAGGATTGTCCTCTGAAAGGCCGGCTATTCAGTCCCAACTTTGGCCAGCCAGTCTCAGGTATGTACAGGAGAGCCCACCGGTCAACCTGGGGGATTTCTCTGAAATCCTCTTCTCTTTGCAAGGACTTTTTCTCAAGCAGACTGAGGTTGAATAAGAATGCACTTTAAGAAAACGAGGGATCATTTCCCCCGAGGTTCTAGTTTCAGACAGTTCACTCCTATGCCCTGGATTCAGAGAGGTGATCTGTGTGCTAAAAGCTGAGCATCTTTAACTTAACTCACTTGCACAGCTGGCATTTTGCACAGGATATTTGCACAGCCATCATGATATTCAGGGTCAGAGTCACCTCAAACCATTTGATTGATCAAGCAATCCGTCAATCCTGCTGACCTCCTCTCTTTCCCCCCAACAGGGCTTGGCTGCTGTGTGTCTGCTCTTCAATATAGGGATATGCTGCCTTTTTATTGCCAAAGCTTTTGAAGACACCCATTTTTTTCCTGTTTACATCCTGGAAAACCAGACCAATCTTACTTCAGCCCTTCACACTGAAGCTGACAATCCCTTTTACGCAAAGCCCCCTTACCTCCTTCACTCAGAACTTCCCTGCGTCTTCTGGTTTATGCTTGAATTTTTTTTGCGACTCCTTTCCTGCCCAAATAAGAAGGAATTCCTCCAAAGCCCGCTGAATGTGGCCGACTTTCTCTCCCTCTTCCCCGTTTACATCGAACTTTCCTTGTATGGGCATCCCACAAGCCATCAGCATTTTGTATTCTGGCTGGACTTCTTGCGGGCCTTGTACTTCTTCAAACTCTTGAAGGTTCTCAAGCTGGTGGAGACCCCCGTGATGCTGAGAGTGCTCTCCTGTACCTCCAGGGCCCTCATCAGAGAGATCGTCCTCCTCCTCGTGGTTCTACTCTTCGAAATCCTTTTCTTTGGTTCTCTCTGTTATTTTGTAGACATAATTGAAGATAACGCACATACACGTTTTCTTGACATCAGCTCAGCTTTCTGGTGGGCGATGGTCACCTTGACTACAGTAGGTTATGGAGACATTGTACCCATCTCTCTAGTTGGTAAAATGATTGGAGCCTGCACAGCACTATGTGGTGTCCTGACCATTATCATCCCGATTCCCTTCTTCTGTATCAAATTCCAAGGCTATTACGATGCGGTCATGATCAAAGAGAAGAGAAAGAGACAAACGGTCACCTTGCCATCATGATGGATGGGCGGGACCCTTCCAGTGTTTCATCGGAAAAAGACGTGTACTTCCAAACTGCTTCTGCTCGTTCCATACTGCCACGTGTGTCTTCCCATATGAAGGGTTAATGCTTTCATAAAGCCACTCTCACTCAGTCTGTTCCTGGAACTTCTCCACAATGGACATGATCATCCCTACAAAAGTCTCATTTTCAAAAGGTTTCAAAGTAATTTTGTGAAAGTTCTTGCTTCCAACTTAGCTGGCAAATAGCAGCCTCTTTCCCACTACAGACACAAGCTTATTAATTTGGAGTCTATCAGAAATGTTTGATCATGGTGCCTTCCTTTCCAGCAAGCATCCTTATTGGCTGAGGATAAGAGGAAGGTGAGGTCATATGGCAGACACCGGTAGGGAAGGCTGGCCTGGGTTTGATCACAACTTTTAGAGGAATATAGCAATAGCAATAGCACTTAGACTTATATACCGCTTCATAGCACTTCACAGTACTCTCTAAGTGGTTTACAGAGTCAGCATCTTGCCCCCAACAATCTGGATCCTCATCATTTTACCAACCTTGGAAGGATGGAAGGCTGAGTCAACTTTGAGCCGGTGAGAATCGAACTGCCGAACTGCTGGCAATAAGGACAATTAGCCTGTAATATTGCATTCTAACCACTGTGCCACCACGGCTCTATCTAGGCAATAGGGCATATATATTATGTCTGCGAGTTTTAAATATTGCATTATTGGCTATTTTGGATTCCTCCTCATGCATCAATATATTTACCGAGCTCTTCATACACCTGTCATACAACTTGATTTTTCTTTGTTTGTTTTTTGCAAATTAGAAGCCCATCAATAACCTTTCTCCTGCCCACCTAGTAGTTCGAAAGCATGCAAATGCCATTAGCACTTCGACGGGAAGGTAACATCGTTCCATGTGCCTCGGCCTACAATCATGCTGACCACATGACCCTAACAGAGGTGCCTTCAGACAACGCTGGCTCCCTCAGCTAAGAAATGGAGACAAGCAGCACCCACTAAAGTCGGACAACTGGACAGGGAAATCCTTGACCTTTTTTTTTTACAGTAACCTTTGAAGCAGTTGTATCTTCTTTCAAGAAAATCTTATCACTTGTACTAATAACATTTTTGAAAATCTTTTTAAAACTCTGGAAATCTCTGTGAATCTCTTTAGAAGACTTTGGCAGAGAATTTCATCAGGTCACCAAGAACTGCCCCTGCAGTGGTAGTGGACAGTACATCAGGGTGTCTGCAGGAAGACGGTGTCCACAATCTGGAGATCATCATGAGACATAAAGAGGATGGGGCTCTAATGACGTGGTTCTGGCTGCTATCCTGACTTGTTTACACCCCACAAATGTGGACAAACATTCAGTGTATTATAATACAAATACTAGAATTATACTTTAACAATGGAAACATTTTAGATAGCTTGCAAACTGTGTAGAACGTATTACTGACAATGTCCAATGGAATAGCCTTTTAAGAATATTTGTAATGAAGAATTGGAATAATTGTTCTGCAACCTTGGCTAGTCTATTGATCATTTACTGAACTTAAGGTGTATTCAAAGATGCAAAAATATATTGATCAATTCCTATAGTTTCATTCCACATTTTCTATGTAATCAATTTTAGTTTTTAGATTTTGTAATGTATCTCTCTAATTAAAAAAAGCATGCAAGCAGAAACCTACCGTATTTTACTGATATATCTCAGTCCATAACTGCCCCTGCTTCACAGCCATTGCCCTGACCCAATTTCTCTGCCCAGAGAGATGGGAGACTTCCCCTCCCCACAAGGCCCATATATGTGGTCCATTTCTCCCCACCGTCTCTAATTCAAAGCATGGCCTGTCTGCATCTCTTTGGGTGCCGATTGTGTTTGCCTCCCCCAAACTCTTTGCTAATCAATTAACAAATGTATGTAGGAAACATACCATAGTAGTACTGGGAGACTTTAACTACCCTGATATCAACTGGGAGACAAATTCTGTAGCAAGTGGGAGATTGAACAGATTCTTAACAATTTAGCTGACAACTTTGTCATCCAAAAGGTAGAGGAGGGAACTAGCTATGCTGGACCTAATTCTTTCTAATAGAGAAGAAGTGATAGAGGGAGTTGAAATTGCCAGAACTTTGGGCAAGAGTGACCACGTCATATTGGAATTCAATATAATGCAAACACAAGCAATAGAATATAATCCAACCAGGGTCTTAAATTTTAAAAGAGCTGGTTTTAACAAACTCAGAGCCTAAGAAAAATTCTATGGATAAAAATCCTAAAGGGGAAAACAACAAGTGTGGAAAACACTGAAAAATATGATCACAAAAGCCCAGTCCAACACAATACCACTGAAAAAGAAAAACAAGAAATCCAAGAAGAAACCAGTATGGTTGCACAAAGATCTCTCTGATAAACTGAAAGATAAAAAAGAAGTAAATAATTTTTACTTTATTTATTTCTAGTTGTTCGCAGATCAAAAATCAGATTGCGAACAACTAGAAGTAAATAAAGTTATAACTAGTAGCCAGCACAGGTTTGTTAAAAGATCATGCCAAACCAATCTTATTTCATTCTTTGATAAAGTCACTAAATTAGTAGACCAGCGAAATGCTGTGGACATAGTATACTTAGACTTCAGCAAGGCATTTGACAAAGTAGACCACAATCTACTTCTTGGTAAGCTAGAAAAATGTGGAATAGACAATATCACCACCAGATGTATTTGTAACTGGCTGACAAACTGTACTCAACGAGTAGTTCTTAATGGTACTACATCCACATGGAAAGAAGTAAGCAGTGGGGTACCACAAGGTTCCATCTTAGGCCCAGTACTCTCCAATATCTTTATAAATGACTTAGATGAGGGAATAGAAGGGGAACTCATCAAATTTGCAGATTATACTAAATGCAGGAATAGCCAACAACCCAGAAGACAAACTCAGGATCCAAAAAGATCTTGACAAACTTGAACAATGGGCCCTATACAACAAAATGAATTTTAATGTGGAGAAAAGCAAAGCTTTACATTTAGGCAGGAAAAACCAAAGGTATAAGTACAGGTTAGGTGAGACCTGGCTCAAAAACAGTAACTGTGAGGGGGACTTGGAGTCCTAGTGGATGATCATTTGAATATGAGCCAGCAATGTGCAGCAGCCACCAAAAAAGCTAATACAATCCTGGGTTGTATAAACAGAGGCATAGAATCAAGATCACGTGAAGTATTCGTGCCGCTTTAGAAAACCCTAGTAAGACCACACCTGGAATACTGCAAACAATTTTGGTCACCATACTACAAAAAAGATGTTGAGACTTTGGAAAAAGTTCAGAGAAGAGCAACTAAGATGATCAAAGGCCTGGAGAGTAAAACATATGAAGAACGGCTGTGGATTTTGGGTCTGGCTAGTCTAAAGAAAAGAAATAGGGATTACATGATAGTAGTATTTCAGTATTTGAGGGGCTGCCACAAAGAAGAGGGGGTCAAATTATTCTCCAAAGCACCAAAGGGCAGGACAAGAAATAATGGTTGGAAACTAATCAAAGAGAAAAGTAACCTGGAATTAAGAAGAAACTTCCTAACAGTAAGAACAACCAGTGGAACAGCTTGCCTTCAGAAATCGTGGGCGCTCCATCACTGGAGGTTTTTAAGAAGAGACTGGACAGTCACTTGTCTGAGATTGTATAGGTCCGTGATGGCGAACCTATGGCATGCATGCCACAAGTGGCACGTGGAGCCATATCGGTGGGCACGCAAGCTCAGGTTCGGCGCGCATGTGCACGCCGGCCAGCTAATTTTTGGGCCTTCTGGGCCCACTGGGAGTCGGGAAACAGGCTGTTTCCAGCCTCCGGAGGGGGTGGGGAAGGCCCGTTTTTTGCTCTCCCCAAGCTCCAGAGCCTTTCTAGGAGCCTGGGGAGGGCGAAAACAGCCTCCCCCCCCCGGAGGTCCTCCGGAGGCCAGAAATGTTCTGTTTGCTGACTTCCGGTTGGACCGGAAGTCCTGTTTTTTTGCTCTCCCCAGGCTTCAGAGCCTTTCTAGGAGCCTGGAGAGGGCGAAAACAGCCTCCCCCCCCCGGAGGTCCTCCGGAGGCCAGAACCGTTCTGTTTGCTGACTTCCGGTTGGACCGGAAGTCCTGTTTTTTTGCTCTCCCCAGGCTTCAGAGCCTTTCTAGGAGCCTGGGGAGGGCGAAAACGGCCTTCCCCACCCCCTCGGAGGCCCTCCAGAGGCCAGAAATAGCCCGTTTCCCAACCGTTTCAAGTTGTTTCACTTGTGAAACTCTTGCTAGGAAAGCAGCAGGGCCCAGACCAGGCAGCTGCCAGGAGTCCGGCCTGTCTTGAAGGCCCCCAAAGAAAAAAGTCAATTCTGGGAGCAGGGGGTGAAACAGAGCGATGTGCTTTAGTGAACTCGAGAGACGCGTTGGAAGGGCAGCTGTTCCAAGGGGCAGGCAGCCTTTCTGCAGCTGGACGATGCTTTGGATTTTTGTTCAGTCTCTGGGGGTTGGTTCAGGACAGCAAGACAGGAGGTAAGGCCGACAGTTGAGCTCTATCAAGAGACCCCTGAGGGTTTCATCTGGGAAAAAGGGGGCCTTTCACCCTCTCTCTCTTAAGTGACATCTTTTGAATCACATTTAAGGTGATGCACAATCTGAAGCTCAGTGTTTTTAAAATTGTTGGTCTCCCTGGGTGCTAGAATCAAGCTTTCTCCATCGGAGAACTCTTCATCTGTGGAACTGGACTAGGCAACCTGAGATATCTCTGTCTCTGCCCTTAAGCTTTCCAGTATCTTCCACTATTTTAGCCATCGTGAGCAACTGTGATGCGGCCACAGCTGGAAAGAAGCCACCAGCCCAGTTTCTCAATCTTGGCAACTTCAAGAGAGACAGACTTCAACTCAGAGTATTCCTCAGCCAGGTTGAGAAACACTGTCCCTACCTCACACAAAAATTATTCACTGTTGCAAACAGAGATTGCTCAGAATAACATTTGGCTTTCGCAGTGCATGATTTAACTTTGTGAATCCTGACATTAATGTCCGCTGCACAAATCTCAGGGTCAAACCCAGCAGGATCAGAACTGTGTGAACAATATTAAGGTGCGTAGAGATGTATGCCTTTTGCATGAATGGTACCCTCAAAATTGGGAAAAGGAGGGAGAGAGAACTGAATTCCTGTTCCTGTTACCGAAAATGGCTTTTCTGATCTTGTTGCTTGCGGGCATCAGACTGCTTTTGAAGGACACCACACAAAAAATAAACAATGACTCTTTGCCACATAAGAAGAAACTGTTGGGAGTTAATACTGGATGACCTCTGGAGGTTAGAATAGAATAGAATAGAATTCTTTATTGGCCAAGTGTGATTGGACACACAAGGAATTTGTCTTGGTGCATATGCTCTCAGTGTACATAAAAGAAAAGATAAGTTCGTCAAGAATCATGAGGTACAACACCTAATAATGGTCATAGGGTACAAATAAGCAATCAGGATACAATCAGTATCAATATAAATCGTAAGGATACAAGCAACAAGTTACAGTCCTGCAGTCATAAGTGGGAGGAGATGGGTGATAGGAACAAGGAGAAGACTGATAGTAATAGTAATGCAGCCTTAGTGAATAGTTTTACAGTGGTGAGGGGATTATTGGTTTAGCAGAGTGATGGCGTTCGGGAAAAAACTGTTCTTGTGTCTAGTTGTCTTGGTGTGCAGTGCTCTATAGCGTCATTTTGAGGGTAGGAGTTGAAACAATTTATGCCCAGGATGGGAGGGGAGAGTAAATATTTTCACAGCCCACTTTTTGACTCGTGCAGTGTACAGGTCCTCAATGGAAGGCAGGTTGGTAGCAATTGTTTTTTCTGCAGTTCTAATTATCCTCTGAAGTCTGTGTCTGTCTTGTTGGGTTGCAGAACCAAACCAGACAGTTATAGAGGTGCAGATGACAGACTCAATAATTCCTCTATAGAACTGTATCAGCAGCTCCTTGGGCAGTTATCAGTCTACCCCAGGCCACCCGTATTCTGCTGGTTGTCTATGTAGCCACACCACACTTTTCTCCTGGGTAAAAATAATTTGGGGAGGAGGGATGAGTAGAAGAGCTGTATCTGTGCTTTCTGTTCCATACAGAAATGGCAGCAAGAACAACGGTAGGACGGGGACCAGACAAATAGGAGGAGAGGAAGCACAAGACGCAAACATGTAAGATCCATCATGCACAGAAGAACAGCTCTAAACAGGACATCTAAAGGGTTCAACATGAAGTTCGTATGTTAGAGAAGTGAGCTAAAAAACAGCCAAAGTGACAAATGCAAAGGGAAACACTGAGAGAGGGGAAAAAATGGATTTTGAAGCACTGACTGTAGCATTTATGAAGAAGTTCTTGGAATCTCTGGGGCAGGTCAGGAAGTCATGGCCTCCATGGCAACCATAGAGATCTGTTCCAGGTCATTGAGGACCACACATTAGATCTGATTTCTCTCTTGGGACAGTTGAGATGTGATCTGGCAGTGGAGGACATCAACATCACTCTGTTGGCGTGGACGGATCAGGCTCCCTGAGGTCACCCCTCCCTGCAGGCAGGCAGGGCCCCCTCGATCTGCCTGACCAGGTGACTGATGGGCCCGGTGGGTTCCACGGACAGCTTGGGGTTTCCCTGAGGATCTGGCGGAGGCCCTAGTCGCTGCCTAGAACAGACTGGGGCTTTGGATGTTATCGCTCCTGTGCAGCATCTCCCTCTACCCTGGTCCCGTGGTGCCCGTCGGTTTACCAAGAATCTCTGGGAGACGAAGCACCAGAAGAGATGCCTTAAGTAACGTTGGCGGAAGACTCAAAGAGCCCATATCCCCTTGCGACAATAAGGGCAGTGAAACATCCATATTTCTCTGCCTCCTTGCGTTCAGTGGCTCTATTTAGGTTAACCCAGGCCCCATTGGATAGGGAGCCCCTCCACCCCACTCAACTGTGGTGAGGATTTTTCAGGTTGTCTGAAGGATAAAGTCACTCAGATGTTCAAACTTGCACATAGAGCCTTGGGCACTGAGATGCGAGGGGCGCAACCTGAGGGTGTGATCCTTGAGTGGACACGGTTTTCTGTGCTGTCAGCTCAGCTACCTGTTTATTGGATCCAGGGTCATGAAAATAGCCAGGGAGGTGAGCCGAGGTGCTGTCATTAGACCCAGCAGTCCTCAACAACCACTGATCAGTCTCCAACCTCACTTTCTGAGGAAGCTGGTTGGTCTGCAGCTGATAAGAATCCAGAGGAAATGGATCATTTAGACCTGAAACCCAGTCAGGTTCCAGGTGAGACAGTCTCAGTCGTGCTTGTTGGATGACCAGAGCCACGATGGGGGATGGTGGTTGATCCACCCTTTTTGCTCCTTGATATCTTAGCAGCTTTCAATAATGTCAACCACATTATTTTCTTCTGAACCAGCTCCATTTTATATTATTTCCCTTCGTTTCTCCAGGGCCAGTTCCAGAGGTTGAGGGGGGGAGTTCCCCTGGCCCCTCCTTTGTGGGATGCTGCTAGGTTCTGCTTTTTCTCTCCGCCTTTTCCATAACTCCATGAAACCCCCGAGTGAGGTCACCTGCTGTTTTGGAGCTCAGTATCATCACTACGTTGATGACACCCAATTATATCTTTCGATTCCAAGAGGCCAGTGAGGGTGCTGGGCTTCCCTCCCGGGGTGGGTGGGTGGGTGGGGGGAGGCTGTGTGGGGAGGAACCATTTTCACTCAGTCCTATCGAGACGGAGTGGCTGTGGGTGCTTGGTTCACCAGATCTGGGGATATGCCAACCTCGATCTTGAATGAAATTCCAGTTCCCCATTCAAGGGTGTGTGTGCACAATTTGCGGGTCTTCCTGGACTCACAGCAGTGCACCAGTTGCAGCCGTTCCTTGGTCAGGGCCTCTTTAGGCAGCCACTCATGTGCTGCCCATCTCATGGTTTGACTGCTGCAATGCGCTGTGACTGTGGTTTTTTTTTGGTAATAAGTTTTTATTTTATTTTATAGTATATAAAAATTCCAACTTCAATTGAACAGTGTGTTGACTGGGTACAAATCATTTTAGGAAGTAATATTCAAAATGTTTACAACAATATTCATTTATTTATTATTTATTAATAAAATTTGTATGCCGCCCAACTCCCAAAGGACTCTTCATCACATTTGTATCAATATATATTAATACCAATAATAGTCATACTATTTGTTTAACCAATTTAACACATCTTCCTTGTATCACTGATCCTTTCATATATTTCCCTGTTTCTAGCTCCTGTTTTTGTCAGCTAGCCGTTGATAAAATAAGTCCCAAGTCAAAAAGTATTCAGTTTCTTTCTTTTCCTTAATTGTAAGTGTTAACCTATCCATTGCTGCACATTCTAATATTTTTCTAATCACATCGTCATCTGTTGGGATCTCTTCACTTTTCCATTGTGGTGCAAATACAATTCTCGCTGCAGTCAATACACGTAAAATCAAATATACATTCCCTTTGTTATACTTCTCTGGTAAAATGCCCATTCTCTCTCTTAATTTTTGATGTCTATTGTCCCTGCCTTTCCCATCCCTTCACAATCTCTCNTTATCTGTCGGGATTTCTTAACTTTTCCAGTATTGTGCAAATACTATTCTAGGTGCCGTCAACACATGTAAAATCAGATATACATTCCCTTTATTATACTTATCTGATAAAATGCCCAACAAAAATGTCTCTGGTTTCAAGTCTATATGTTGTTTTATCATTTTTTCCAACCATGTATGTATTTTTGTCCAATATTTTTTCGCTTTTTGACATGTCCACCACATATGATAGTGTGAACCAGGTGTCTGATGTCATTTCCAACATTTTGCAGATTTATTCTTAAACATCTTTGCTAATCTTGAGGGCGGAAAATGCCATCTATAAAACATTTTATAAAGATTTTCTTTGTATGCAGTAGACATTGTTAATTTATAATTTCTATCCCATAATTTCTGCCATTGGTGTAACTCAGCGGTTCTCAACCTGTGGGTCCCTTTGGGGGTCGAACAACCCTTTCACAGGGGTCGCCTAAGCGTGCGCTAGCCCGCCATCTTGGTGCCACGCCCCCTTTGTCACCTCATTGCGTGCGGGGAGGGGGAGGGGCGGGGTTGCAGCAGTGGGGCGGGGGTTGCGGCATTAGGAAGGTTGAGAACCACTGGTGTAACTTAATCGAGTAGCCAAAATTTTTAGCCCATAATATCATTGTCTCTTTTACTTGTTCATCTTCCATCTTAATACTTAACAAATAGCTATATATTTTCTTTATTAATTTTTCATCTGTCTCTGTTAATATCTGATCTAATTCTGTTAATTCTTTACTTAAACCATATTGTCAGCCTTGGAGGCCATCTTTTTCTTAGGATCTTCAGGGCAGCCACACTTAGTGCTGTGGGAAACTGGGAGGGGGGATTGCAGGGAGTTGCGGGGGATATCTAGCCATGTAACATTCCTTTCTCTGAGAGCCAAGGACTTTCGGCCTGCACCTGGAGTGGCGTGACTGGGAGGCATCTCCAGTTGGGACGGTGCATTGATTGGACCATGTGATGGACATGTGGGTGCAGGGGAAGGGACTTGGGCTTTCGTTTGGGTGGGGAAAACCTGGAAGCTTTCAGATTCGGGTTCCCCAGATGTGCCAATATGAATAAAATGGAACTTTGAGGAACTTCTAGCCTTGGAGTCTTCTTACGCTGGGGGTGTTACTTGGAACCCTGACACATACATTTTAACATCCTTCTCATATCTAGATTGTATCTGCACATATGACCACCATGTTATCTCAATCCCTTGATCACTCAATTCCTGTTTGGTTTTAAGTTCCCCTTTTTAATTTAAAATATCTTTATATCTAGTAACATTCTCTATATCAATTCCTTCTTGCTTAAAAGTCTGTGCTGACCAATTGGCCCCCATTTTCACCCGAATCTTCAACAAATCATTAGAGATACGCCATGTTCCTTCTTGCTTCAAATGATCCACTATCATCCCAGTGCCGAAGAAGCCCTCCATCAAGGATCTGAATGACTACCGACCAG